>RCUC01115979.1:0-56242 GCA_003697995.1 Taxidea taxus jeffersonii | reverse complement strand
ATTGCAGATTCAATTTAAAAGATGACCAGAAGGCTACAACATCAGCTTTGACATTTTATCCAAATCTATCTAAACATTAAACTTGGGGCAGTTCAACTCCTTTTGATACCAGATGCATTTACTACCCTCACAAAAATGAAAATGAATTCTTTCAACATTCTTTTCATTGTAATAAGACTTTAAACACACAAAAAAAGTTCAACAGTCTATTCATGTCACTATTTTGCCGAATCGTCCTCCATCACCCTGCTGCATAAGATAATCAGAAAAAAAAAAAAAAAACCCACAAACACAAACTGACAGTTCAGCTTTCAAAAAAAAAAAAAATGCACTTTCTTTATCCAACCCCAACATTTATCTTCAAACAGAAGAAAGGAATGGATATTTGCAGCTCAAGACAGGAAACGCACAACAACCAGCATAACTGTACATCCACCACTAAATCGCTCAGAGAAGAAAACAATAATTCAGGACAGGCAAATTAAAAATATTCGACACATGGTAAAAAGAAAAGGTCTAAACTCCTACAATCCACAGCAAGATCACTGCTTCCTCTCTTTTTGAGTCCATACCAATAACCCAATGCATACAAGTGTCAAACCAATCCAGCCTGTTAGAAATAAGATGAAAACCTGGAAAAATGCCTTCCCGGAAGTCATTCAGTGAATAGGACCACTTTGTACCCAACAGGAAATACACACAACCAAAACCACACATCAACCACCCCCAAATGCAAAAAAGCCATAACCAACAAGTTGAAAAGAGGGCCTCAAGGATAGCTCTCCACCTTCTCCCAGACCTTAAACAACGAAAGTCCTTCCACATAAGCTAACCCAGATCTTCAAGTACCTGGGGGAGGTGCCTTCCCTCACATCGCAGATGCTGCATTTCAAGGCTTCAGCGCTGTTTCTGAAGGTGCAGATGCTACAATCCCAAAAGCCTTCGTCTGCAGCAGGTTCTGTCTTTTTGGCCTTGGGAGGAGTGAGGAGTAGGGGAAAGGGGAGGTAAGAGACAGGGAGCAGGAAAAAGAGGGAGAAACAGCAAAACACAGGTGCTGGTGAGCCCTTGCAACTTCCTAGGAATCCAGTGCTGGAAACTTTGCACCCACCCGCCCTTTCCACGGACCAAAACAGGGACCAGGGAGTGCATGGGGTGATCCCACTGGCACCCTGCACCCTCTGGCCCTGACGGTTCTGCGGCCAGGGCAGACACAGGAAGTGGGCAGACTTGTGGACTTGAGCATAAGGCTGGGGGGCTGGCAGTGGAGCCGAATGCTTTAGTTGGAACACTCTCCTACTTCCTATGCAGCACAATCCTCTAACTCTGCAATGTCAGCCTCAATTTTAAGTAGTTATTCCATTTCCCTATTTCCTCCAATTTGCTCTCCTGAAGACACTGCTTCCTCTGCAGTCCTCTTAAGTAAGTCATTTACAGAATACAGATTCCACTTCAGACTAATTCTCACCTATGAGCTTGTGAAATCTCTTTTTATGTCCCCATCTATATTGCCCTCCCTGCTTGTTCCTGGAGAGTATTAGCTTATCTTATGAAATCCACATTCAGTGAAGACTTTGTTTTGTGGTCCACAGACTCCTACGTTCTTACTGCATCTCTGTGTGAATAACATCTTCTCCAGTATCACTCAACCTTCTTGCCATAACCCTAATGCCCCCCAACTCCTCCATTTCCATTTGAAACATCCCATCCTCCCACCCTAACAGACTATCTTCCAGACGGCTTAACTATTTTTCTTTCTTTGGTCTCATTGAGCTTCTCAACTCACAGATTCATTTTTTTCATTACCCATCACCACCTCCTTCCTTTACTGCCTTCTATATTTGGCTTAGACTCCATATTCTCTTATTTCAGTCATTGACTTCCAAACCTGAAACTCTTTGCCTCTATCACAATGAGCCCAACAGTTCTCCACATGTCTACCCAGGGAAGTGACCATTGTTGAAGGAGACCACACACCCAGATTGGAATGAGACTCTCCACAATTTTTGTCCACCAAAGTAAACACTATTTAAATTTTAAGTGACAGTTTCTTATTTGGCTAATTGTCCTACATTCCATAATAACAAGTTCAGTTCTTTCCATTGTGTGCAGACTCCCAGTCTCTCCCACTTCACCATACAGTTTCAGAAGTCTCTTACTTTCCATATTAAGTAAATGTCAGCATTCTGGAACTCCTTCAAGCCTCCCACTGCTAAATATAAATACCTCTGTGAACCATCAGCCATCCTCCTTTTCCCCAAGTTTAAAATGGAGAAAACATTCTTTCTCAAGAGCTGCCTAGTACTTCCATTTTCTTTACGTTTCTTCACTCTTTAACCCACTCCAATCCAATTTGTTGAATTGAAAGTGGCAGAACCACTTCCATAAAACTATATTGGCTAAGGAAACCTTTGGAGCCTCAATTTAATATGTTACTTAATTTCTCAGTAGTATGATCTTGTGTTCCAGAATATACTCCTATTAGTTTTCTTCTTACCATTTCTTTGCTACTTAGTCTTGTCTCTTCACTTTTTTTTATCTACAAGATCTCCAAATATCATAGTTCCTAAGCATTTTACTACTTTCTTCTCTTAGCCTAACCTCCTGGCACACATGATTTCCAGAACATCAATCTGTAGCTATAAACTGAAAGGTTTTGTATTTATATATTGAGCCAGGACTTTTTTCTGAGTTATAGATCTACACAATTATTTGCCTACTTGATATTTACACTGGATTTTTTAGTAACATGTCGTATTTTATACATCCCAAACTGAACTAATGATTACTTACTCCTCTAAGTCTTCTTGCTTTCCATAATGTCCCATACAGGAGAACTCCAAACAGGTCCTCAAGTCAGAAATATGGAAGCCTTTCTTGACACTGTTTCCCCAAACAACATTTTTATGTCTTACTATTTTACTTCCCCATCACTGGAAGTCATCATTTCTCCCCTACTCATCTATCTCCAGAACTCCTGCAATAACTTTGCAAATAGTTTGCTTTTATTCAAATTTTTGTATCATTAATGGAGTAACAATTGAAGGAACGTATGAGCTATTCCAATTATCACAGTTGGAACAATTTACATCTTACCTAGACATTAATTCTTACTTTCAAATCAGGGACCAATTTATTTCCTTGGACACTTAACAAATATTATAGCCCTAGACCCTCCTTTTCTTGAAATTATGTAACTATAGGGATGATTATTAAATTAATTCATGAAGTTCTTCCCTCTCATATCTTCACACACTCTGTATAGTGAGGTACAGACCTGGACATTCATGTAGTACCAGGATGGAGGTATTTGGCATTTGCCAAGGTCCATTGCTGTAAGGTTTAGGATAATGTCTTCTGTGAGAGAAATAAGAGTTCTAAGACCAAGATAAGTGAATTGGTCTAGTAGAAACTGCAGGTGAAACAAATCACAATATCCTTTCATGTAAGTTCTTGCTCTGCTTCTCACTGTCATGGTTTCCATATAGGTTTATGGAACTGATGGTTATTTGTCATTTCTGTAGAGATGTTAATATGCTCAGCTGGAGCAGGATTTAGCAGTTTGACAAATTTTGAAATGTGTCTCTCTCTAAGTTGGTATCCTGGGTAATTCTTTGATTGATGGTCCTGTTTTACCTAGTCCTCACTCCCCCTAAAAATGTAGTCATCTCTGAGATACATGCTTGGTGCTTGTGTCCTTGATTCCTGCTGATACTTTTGGTATTAAGTTCTTGCTAGGCTTGTTTTCTATTTCATGGTACCACCTAATTTCTATGTCTTTATTATTGCTTTTTTCCTGGTCCTGGAGTGGTCAGCTTTCTTCATTTTCTTATGGAGCTTATGTTCCCACATGCAGGGCTCGTGGAATTGTGTGTCTGTTTCTTTTGATCCAATTGAGATGGTACTTATCCAATAGAGAAAATTTGGAAGATCTCCTAAAGTATTCAGTCACAAGCCATACAGCAAGAATATACATATATATTCACCATCATGTAGAGGACTAGCACTGAACTGAGGTAAAAATGTTAAAAATCTTGGATTTTAGGAAGACTTTGAAATCACTTGATGCTTTGATAAATAAATATACTGATACAAAATCTGATATCTCATTATTACTGCTACTTTTTGACCAAATGAAATAACTATTAATTTAACCTGTGAAGGGGAAAAGACTCACTTAGTAACCTAGTCAATACAGATTATAAAATCATAATAATATTGTTCATATTTTATCCAAATAGTCTTCAAAAGTAATTCATTATCTATCTTCCAAACGTTTATTTAGATTTCCATTACTTAGCATACATTGTAAAAATAGTTACAGGTGAAGAATTGAGTGATTCATCACTTACATACACCATCTGGTGCTCATCACAAGTGGCCTCCTTAATCATCATTACCTAATTAACCCACTCCCCCCACTCACCTCCCCTCTGGTAACCATCAATTCGTTCTGTATATTTAAGAGCATATTTCTTGGCTTTCTTTATCTCTTTGACTGAATACAAACAGTCTACACTTTACAAAGATGGGCCCCATATTTAAATAGAGTCTAAAATTTAAAATACATATAAAATGGAATACCAAAATCCAAAGTGAAATCATATAATCCAACGCATAAAAAAGAATTCAAATAATGCAAGAGTAAGTGAAGGAATCTAGACAACAAGTTGATATTTTGTTATTTAAAGGATGAAAGAATATTTTAACTGAATCCTACAGTGACACTTTAGGAGAAATTTAGGTTAACATGGGATATTTGTTAATGGGAGAACTTATTTGGGGCCAAGGCTTATTTATTGAAGGAGTGTTGATCCTCCTGTCAAATACTGTCATATCCCTCAACTGATATGGCATAAACTTACTGGGTTTATTCCATGCATTTATTTTATTTTATTTTTTAAATTTCTTTTCAGTGTACCAGAATTCATTGTTTATGTACCACACCCAGTGTTCCATGAAATACATGCCCTCCATAATATCCACCACCAGGCTCATCCAACCTCCCACCCCTCGCCCCTTCAAAACCCTCAGATTGTGTATTTTTTAATAGAATAAAATATACTCTTTTTTTCTGCCCCATCAGGCCAGATCCCAAACTGGTATTAGAATCCAAGTAATGAAGTAAGTCTGCTTCTGATAGAATTAACACAGATTTTAGCCACCTCCTTCTATTATATTTTTCTGCCAAGATCTGCTTCCTCAATACACTTTCTGGGACATTTTACTATATATATCTGCTTTGTTAAAAAATGACTTACCTATTTCTTGGGGCAAATTATGTTTCTTCTCCTACTTTACAACTGAGACTAACTGAACATTGTGCAAAATATCCCAAATGGAGCTTAAAACGTGAAAACTGCTTTGGAACTACACCAGCTTTTCCTGAGTATTAACTGCTTTTCTAATGGTTGTTTGATTCTTCAAATTGGAGTTTGAATTATGGCTATTTTAGACCTACAGATGGAAAAATTCAGATGTTTCACACAGGGATTTGGAGAATTAATTTTCCAAGCTAAAAGATTTATATCCTAGAAGAGGAAATAGGTTAACGATTTTGTGTAGTTTAATAAGACCCAAATAAGGGAAATGGGGTCAATCTGTATATTCTCAAAGGATTAGTCTTCAACATTATAGTTTGATTTCTAAATTCCCCAATAGTTTAACTTGCTTTATCTTTCATCCACTTATCAAAAGAGGCAATAGTTAGGGGCACCTGTGTGGCTCAGTTGGTTAAGTGGCTGCCTTCGGCTCGGGTTGTGATCCCAGAGTTCTGGGATCGAGTCCCGCATCGGGATCCCTGCTCAGTGGGGAATCTGCTTCTCCCTCTCCCTCTGTTGCTCTGCCTACCTGTACTCTCTATCTCTCTGCCAAATAAATAAATAAAATCTTAAAAAAGAAGGCAATAGCTAATCCATTCATTGGACTTTGTCTTTGGGCCCAGTGGTGGGGAGAAAGTACTAGCCCTGTCATCTTCCCTGTGACTCTCAGAGCTGTTTCATTGGAATTCAGTAATGGTTCCAAGTTCATTCTACTTCTTTAAGGCACAAAGTATGATATAAAAGGGGCCATGCCTCCATCTTAATGGAATTTTTAGTGAACAGTTAAATACTGCCCTAATTTGTGCTTTCTTTCTGCTCTTGGAGCAATGACCCAAGAGCAGGGAAGAATCTGTAGCTTGATTTCATTAAACCATGGGAGAAGAGCTCATGATTGGCCTCATCACCCTTTTTGTTGTTGTTGTTGTTTTCATTTGTTCCTTTGTTTTGGCTCTCTGTTAATGCTCCATGGAATAGGAATACAGAGGTGCCAGTGCCAAATATGGTTTTAGACTTCACTTTCATTAATGGCTTCATTTCCCTATTTAAAGAAAGTAACTAAATTGCTGGGAAGAAAAGTGCTGACCAAGGTATGTAGTATGTTCAGCAAACTTTTAGTTGATGTATGATAGTGTATTAAATACACTGAGTATATAACCTTACACACTTCCCTTTTTGTAACTATAAGATTTAACTTCAGACTGACACAGCATTCTCTTCTAAGAGATCCAAGCATGAACCTCACATTTTCTTAGCAACTCCATAGAGAGAAAGCCATTCTTCTACCTGTATCTGACAGGATTTGTACTTAAGCAGGGTGACTCCGTGGCTATTGCTCAAATAGAGACACTTGGGAGAGGAAAACAGAATGCTGTTAATAATTAAATAAAGCAGGGGCACCTGGGTGTCTCAGTGGGTTAGGCCTCTGTCTTCGGCTCAGGTTATGGTCTCAGGGTCCTGGGATTGAGTCCCACATTGGGGTCTCTGCTCAGCGAGGAGCCTGCTTCCCCTCCTCTCTCTCTCTCTGCCTGCCTCTCTGCATACTAGTGATCTCTGTCTGTCAAAAAAATAAATAAAATCTTTAAAAAACAATAATAATTAAATAAGGCATAAATAGAGGTGCTTCATGAAAATCAAAATATAAAATGACAGTAGAAATCAAAATAAAGTGGACCAAATGAGTCACTGAATTTGAATTCCTACTTGAATTGAAACTTTAGTTTTGTGATCACTAGATCTCTCTAGAGATCGTCGGTGTAAATATATGTAAATATATTTCAGAATTACTTAAGCAAAGCCCCAATTTGCCATTCCACACTCCCAAAAATGAAAAATATTTTCTAAAGTTGTCAGGAAACATATCACACTTTTGCTTGACTGTCATGTTTTTCTCGGTGCTCTTTTCCAGTAAGGGTCCCTGTTTGGTATGTTTGTTTTAAATCAAGAAAGTGAGGACACCTGGGTGTCTCAGTTGGTTAAGTGCTTGCCTTTGCCTCAAGTCATGATCCCACAGTCCTGGCATTGAGTCCCACATCAGGCCCCTTGCTCCTGGGAAACCCACTTCTCCCTCTGCCTGCTGCAACACCCCCCCCCCCCCCGCCTCGTCAATTTTGCTTTCTCTCTCTGGCAAATAAATAAATAAAATATTTAAAAATAAATAAATAGGGTGTTGGGAGAGGGTGGTGGGGTTACATTATATGTTTATAAAAAATAATAAAATTTTTTAAAAGACTATAAAAAATAAAAAAAATTATCAAAAAAATAATAAATTAATTAATTAATTTTTAAAAAATAAATAAATCAAGAACAAGGAGGTGTACTTACTGAAAAAAATATACTCTTAGGTATACAGCTGCATGAATATTCCCACCATATCATCAAGATATAGCATATATCCATCATATGACAAATTTTCTTTACTTTCTCTAGCAGCCACTTTCCTCTGCCCAAAGTCAGAAACTGGCAACTATTCATCTATACCTTTTCTAGAATGTCATAGAAATGAAATTATAGAATGTGTAACTTTCAGAGGCTGGCTTCTTTCACTTTGCATAATACAATTGAGATTTGTCTATGCTATTGCATGATCAGTAGTTCATTGTGTTTTTATTAATCTTTTTGCTGAGCAGTACTCCACTGTATAACAGTATCACAGATTATCCACTCACCAGTTGAAGGGCATTTGTGTTTTGGGTAGTTGTGTTTATAACCACTATATCTCTGCCATCCAGATCTTTGAGTGAACATTGTTTTTATTATTTCAGAGGGGCAGGATTATTGGTTTGGATGTAAATGTATGCTTAATTTTATAAGATACTACCACTTTGCTTTCCACGGTGATTGGTTTTCCTTCCCCCCAGCAATATGTTAGAACTCCAGTTGTTTCACACTCTCACCTGCAACTGATTTTGCCATTACACTATCCATTTTTATAGACTTGTGATTCTATCTCATCATAGATCTACCTGGCATTTCCCTGTTAGTAATAATGTTGAACATCTTTGCCTGTGATTATATTTATCTTCTTTTGTGAAGCAGCTGTATAAACCCTATTTTTTATAGTGACCTTTTTCCTATTGTTATGAGTTTCTTCCCTCCTCAAGGGAAAAAAAAAGGGTGGAGGGGGGGAGAAAGGGCACCTGGGTGGCTAAATTGGTTAAGTAACTGACCTTTGATTTTGGCTTAGGTCATGATCCCAGAGTCATGAGATCAAACCCTGCTTCGGGCCATGGAACCTGCTTGGGATTCACTCCTTCCCTCTCTGTCTGCTTCTCTTCACTTGCCTGCTTGCTCTCTCTCTCTCTCAAAAACAAACAAAACCATAAAACTTTATGTGCTTTGGGCACCATTCCTTTGCAAAGAGGTGTGTTTTGCATTTTCTTCCAGTAGTTTATAGTTTGTCCTTTCATTTTCAAAAACATTTTGAAGGAAGAAATGTTAACTTGGATGAAGAGTAATTTACCATATTTTCCTTTAAGATCATACTTGTAGTGTCCTATCCGGGAAATCGTCACTTAACCCAGGGTTGCAAAAATTTTTTCTTATAAATTTTACTCAAAAAATCTTAGATTTTTTGCATTTACTTTTAAGTCTGTTATCTACTTTATGCTAATTCTTGTATGTGGTACAAGGTATGAGTTGAGGTGGGGTTTTGTTTTGTTTTATTCTGTGTTTTGCTTATGGATGTTTAATAGCTCTGTAAGGGCCTATTTAGCCTGAGCAACTCCATCTCAGTTAAAAGCCATTTTGTTGTTTGTGCAGTAAAACTTAAACTGACCCTGCCCCCCACCCCAGGGAAACTTACTTAGAAGTAAGTCTGGGAAGCAAGTAAAATATGGCCGGCCAGTTCCTAATAACAGAGCCCAGAATACAAGGATGAGTCAGGCCAGGTGAAGACATCCAATCAGTAAAAAGCACACATACTATCTCCCTAACCACCAAAGAATGTAAACCCTGCCTTTTGGGCACCAAACTTGGGCACCAATTCTGACCAGATAGGCTAGTTCAAGCAGCTACTATAGGGTAAATTGTAATTCAACTGGCCACCTGCATGTGGCCTAACATGACTATGCAATGTTACAATCTAATTGGCCACCTATGTGTGGCCAGGCTTTTGCTCTATAAAAGTTAATCTGTGAGGCTGGGAGGGGTCGCTTTCTTTGGAGGCAGCCCTGATAGGTCAGTCAATTCTTGAGCCTGTAAGATTGGAAATGGTCACTCTCTTCAGAGGCGGCCCTGACCGGTCAGTCAGTCAATTCTTGAGTCTGTAAGCTGGGGTGGTCGCTCTCTTCGGCAGCAGCCCTGGCCAGTCAGTCTGACTTCTAATGCTTGGCATAGAATAAAGCTTTGCATAACTTTCACCTTGTCTCAGTCTCATTCCTTTGATAACGAACCTAACAGCTCCAGCACTATTTGCTTAAAATATTCTTTCCTCTATTTGACTGCCTTGGCTTCTTTACCTGACCATATATAGATGTGTATCAATTTTTGGACTCTTTCATTCTCTCGACCTAGGAGTCTACGCTTTTGTCAATACTATACTCACTCAGTTATAGTTAGTCTTAAAATTATGTAGTGTGATTCTTCCTCTAACACTGTTTTTCTCCTTCTTTCTTCCTTTTCTTTTTCTAATGGCTACTCTAGTTCCTCTGCTTCTCTCTGTACTTTTTTTTTATGTTTCAAAGTTCAACTTATTTAGGATTACAAATATTAAGAATAAAGGATTTATGCATTTCTTAGTTAACAAAACAGTTTAGCTAAGTATAAACTGCACTAAAGTTCTGCAGTGGCACAATACCAACAAAGAATATGGAAACATTTCTTAAACTACAGAAACATTTCAAATAGAAAATAATCTCATTTTAGTTTTTTCATACATTCACATAAAAACGTTCCATTTTATGAGACATCTAAAAGAATCAAAGCCATGTCTACAGCTCTATCTTAAACTCCAGATCTGAGAACAATTTTAATCTATTCTGATTTTATAATATTCTATATTAAAACAAAGACAATTCCAAATACACACTTTTTACAAGATTAACATTTTAGGCAGGATTTTTCCTTTAAAAAACCAAGAAAACAACAACAACAACAAAAAACCCACAACCAAATACAAACCTTTTTTTTTACATTTCACAGCACTGGTTATTATATGTGTTTTCCTTATAAAATCTTTTGACTTTATAAATTGTGTACTATTGGATTTTATCCAGTCAGCTGCTTGAAAAGTTGTGCATAAAGAAAAATATGAAAATAGTGTGTTATCAGTCTTTTTAAATGAGTCTCATAACAATGGGAAAAGTCAGGCTAAATCCACTTGCTGAAATGTAGCATTTTGCAAGTAATTTATTTTTCTTCTGCTCCTTCCTTTTCTTTCAGTAGATGAACAACAAAAGTTTCTTATATAAAATTTTGAGAAATTAAAATATTTATGATTATTAAAATGATTTCTAGAGCCTCGTCACCCTTCAGGTATCCACCCCACATACTTGTCAAGGCTGCATCTCCCATACCTGTTCTGGTGGCTTTCTCCACAAGTAACTTCCTGCCTCTGGAGGGTGCTGGCTTCCAGAACCTGAGGACTGGTGCTGCAGCCCTCAGACCACAGCTCCCCGCAGGAGGTACTTGTCTGTGGGCGCTGGCCCCAGAAACAGCTGTCTGTGCCTGTTGACTGAATTCATGCACGTTGATAAAGGGGTCTGCACACTCTTCCGTGAAAGCGTCTTACCTTCAGACAGTTTTGGGTGAAAAACACTTGCTAGTAAACATGTAACATAAGTGATGCTACTGAAGCTGACTCATAGGAAGAAAAATAAACAGAATGCTGGTCAGCAGTGGCGATTCAAGAAGCACGACAGTATGTTCCAATGTCTTCGCTGGAGATTACAGTTCCCTTGTTTTCCAGCACGTGGGTCATTTGGTGATGGAAGCTGAGGTGAAGGGATGCTAGTGTCCTGTGCGGCTACAACAGGGAAGGCTGTTTCTCAGTCTCTGTTGCTGTCCCTGGTGGCAAAGGCCTGCAAGGCTTCCCATCTGATTCAGACCACTCTGAATGTGTGAAACATGGGTTTCTACATTATTCTGAAAGCAACGGATATGAGAAGCATCTATTGTACTCTTGGTATCATTTAAAGAATCTGTAAGTGATTTGAACTCAAAGGAATTCAGCTGTCCTTCTGCCAGACACTTAATTTGTAATAAAGTAGGAGTGAGCTGGAGATTAAGTCTGTCAGATTTTCATTCTCAACACAGGGCTGTCCAGTGGAGGAGCCGTTTGCTGGACAAGCCCCTGGGCTTCCTCCTCACACCTCTATCTCCTATCTGTGGGATGGTCCGCAGGCTGCCTGCCCTGGTCTGGAGTGGGCTCATAGCAGTAGTGCTGCACTTAATGCAAAACTTTGTTGAGGTCCTTGTTGAGTTGCTCAAGCTCCAGAAGGATGGTTGCATATCTCTGCTGAAATTCAATGCCAATGGGCATGGGATAGGATTTCAATTTTTCTGCTTCCATGTTCATTGCTCTTAATTTTTTGATATGTTCCCCTTTTTAATCATGAGAATTTTTGACAATTGGGTCACTTGGATAAGGAATTATACTGGAAAACCACCTAGCATTTCAGTGTCAGAGCCAGAAATCTTATTTCTCTAAGGTGACTGCTAGTACAGGATCATTATCCATAATTGGTGACTGGAGAGGAGGAGAACAATTTAACAGTGGTGGAGTCATAAAGAATCAGGAAGGTCCCTGCTTTTGTCCAAAGGCAGCAGCTGGCATTGTCTCGTGAGGCTCATGACTAAGAACTTCATAGTCAGGGATGGGATGGATGCCAAGCCCTGCCCTATCAAAAGTTACTCTATAAGTAGCATTAAAAGTATCCACAGCTACTATTTGTCCAGTGAAGAGACAGTCATGAACACCACGTAATCGAGCTGTAACTTTGGTTCCAATAACCAGGGCAAAGGAATTTCATCTGGGAGATCTTTGAACTGGGAAACATCTGCACCTTTCCTTTGTTGTAAGAGTCTTATTTTCTGTCGTGTCTGTTTTAATGCTGTTTTAATGCTTGTGCCTCAAAAAAGGCACAGGAACATCTCTGTGGTTTTCCCATAAGTCACCTGATTTTTCGATTCTTGTTAACTTTCTTCTTTTTAAAGTAGGAAAGTACTCCTCCTGACAGACACAGAAGTCATCATCACCTTCAAATAGTTGCTTATCTATATTTGAGTAGAACCATTCGCATATGCACCATTTATGTGCTTTGGGAAGCTTGAGTAGGTTATGTAATCGGAAACCAAACTTCTGTGAGGTTTTCTTATCTGGTGTGGACATTTTTGCCGTCAATTTCAGTGGGACCATTGCAATTCTCTGGTTTCTTATGGGTGACCTTGTATTTATCTGTCTGTCACCTTCATCGGAAAAGAGTCAATTCCGTTTTGAATTTCCGAAAAGCATCTCCACAGTGGAGCCCATATGCCTGCCTTTCCAAACAGGTGTTTTCTTGGTAAAGAGCCGTGCTTTTCATTCCATGTGTTACGTAAGCTTCCCTCTTTTAAACAGACAATGGCTTTTGCTGAAGAGCTCTTGTCAGGCAAGTGGCAGAGCTCCACCATCGTGAAAGATCTGCCTCTATATACATTTTAACATCTTGGGGCCTCAGTCGGCTTCCATGTAGTGGTCCTGCCAGATAGATCAATCTGAGTTTTGGGGTTTACCCCCAATCTTCAGTGCCTCAATCCAATAACCTCAATTAGACTTGTGGTTTGGGTAACTCCAAAAGAGGTAGGAAATACATACATTTCACCTGCCATATAATGAGAAAATCAGTGAGATAACATTTTCTTTTCTTTTTTTTAAGATTTATTTATTTATTTATTATATATAGAGAGAAAGAGCGAGCATAGGCAGACAGAGTGGTAGTCAGAGGCAGAGGGAGAAGCAGGCTCCCTGCTGAGCAAGGAGCCTGATGTGGGACTGGATCCCAGGATGCTGGGATCATGACCTGAGCCAAAGGCAGCTGATTAACCAACTGAGCCACCCAGGCATCCCATGAGATAACATTTTCTAAAACAGGTATATAGTGTTGGTCTCATTGTTTTTATTGTTTATAACAGCATTTATATGTCTGTAATGGATATAGCTTTATCTGCATACCTATGTGTCTAAACCAAGGCTCAGCTCAACATAGCCTGTGTCAAATCTGGCTTGGCTACCTGTTTCTATACAACCAACTAACCAAGAAAGGTCTTTAACATAATTAAAAGGTTGAATAATATTTGGTGATAGATGAAAATTACTTGAAATTCAAATTTCAGTGCCCATAAATAAAACTGTATAGGAAACACAGTCATGAACCTTCATTTACATTTGTCTTTGACTGATGACAGATTCAGCAGAAGAGCTGAGAAGTCACTACAGAAGTCATGGAACCCACAGAGCTTAAAATGTTTATGAGTTAGGCCTTTACAGAGTTTGCTGACCTACTGCCCTAAATAGTTAAGAAAAGTAGGCATAAAAACAAAATTATCATAGTCCTTACTTGAATGTTTGAGATTTAAGGTTTTTTGTTTTTTAGTTTTTAATAATTTTCTTTTAGTCTCTAAGATTTCCACAATGAATAGGTATTATGGCCATATTTGGGGCAAATTGGAAAAATTAATAAAAATTAAAGTAACTCATATGTAGAATTGCTAAGAATATTCTTACATGAGTAGTTGTAAATAGCTTCCTTCTCTATAGAGGTTACCAGCCTAGCACAAGAGATGAGGGAATCATTACCAAAAAGAGGGCTGGCTTCCTTTCCAGCCTCCTGTCCCAGTCCTCTCCCCCTCATTCCAGGCTCTAGCCACACTCCCTTTCTCTCTCTGCAAAGAAACCCAACTCATTCTGTCACCATGGCCTCTACACTTGTATCTCCCTGGAGAGCCCTCCCTCCAGATTTTCACATGGCTGACAGCTTTGTCATTCAGATCGTAGCACAAATGTCTTTCCTGACTCCTCTGTGTAATGTTTTACACTAGCACAGTCAGTCCCGATCACATGTTCCTGTTTTTTTCTCCCTCTTTACCACTATCTGCTTTATTACATTTGTCTACTCATATTCTTTTTTTAAATTTTTTTAAATATTTTATTTGTTTATTTGACAGACAGAGATCACAAGTAGGCAGAGAGGCAGGCAGAGAAAGAGGAGGAAGCAGGCTCCCTGCCGAGCAGAGAGCCCGATGTGGGGCTCCATCCCAGGACCCCGGGATCATGACCTGAGCCGAAGGCAGAGGCTTTAACCCACTGAGCCACCCAGGCGCCCCGTGTCTATTCATATTCTTATTGTCTGTGAGAACTAAATATCCATGAATGCAGACTCCTTATCAGTCTTTGGTCACTGCTCTGTCCTAGAACATTGCACACTGAATAGCAAAGGACCTATGCAGAGAGACTGAATGAGTAATAGTTGTTTCAGTTAGAATGTTAATGTGTAATGTTATGGGCACGTTGCATCTTGAACAATCCCAATGGAAAGCCTGATGTCTTCCGGGGAAAGCCTCTCTAGTCAGCAAAATCTCTAACTTTGTGTCATTCATCAGCTGACAATTGAATTTTGAATGTAACTGTGCCAGTGATGAAAAAAGTCTGTGGTTCTTATATCTGACATGGTAAGATGGTTGACTGAAGGAAAACATGCCAACCTAAGCAAATTAGGAAGAGTTTCTTTGAAAAATCATGACTTATAGGTCCACCAATAATGCTTTATTTTCCGACCATAAGAGGATGATTGGACAAATTGTGTGAATGTGCACCTAACCAACACCAACAGCATACATTAGTTAGATATCTGATTGGTGAAAAGATAAATGAAAAATGTTACTACTTTTAAGAAACAAAGAAAATAGGGGAGAGAGATCTGCATAATCAGGTTGTAAAAATGAAATACTATAAAGATTAAATTCATCATTGATATAAATTTAAGATACTATAAGAGCTGAATTTATGTTCTAAGAATAATATCTCCAATTCTTAACTGCTATTGAGAGAAAGTTAGATATTCTTTTTTTTCAAATATTTTTCTCCTTTATATTATGAAAGCTCTTTCTTCCTTTCAGTTTGTACCAATGCAACTAGTACAAAATTAACTACATTAATAAGAAAAGGCATTTATTCCAGCAGGGAAAATAAAGGATTAAGCTCAGGCCCTGGACCACTATTAACTACAAAGAAAAAATGAGAAAGTAGCATACCTTAAATCTAATGTTTTACTGAAAGTGTAAATGTACTAATGGAATCTTAAACAGGATTACATTTTATATGAGTGTATAAAGCAAATGTTATTTTCATTCTCACAATCATCTCAGACAACAGACAGCCCAACTGAGTTAAAGTTGTGTATTCTCATTTCTGCTAAACAATCTGTTCACAGGAAGGCTATTTAATACAAATATATTCCACTCCACTCATATGTCAACTGAGATTTCTAAGCTAAAGAAATTAACTTTAAAAAGGAGGTTTTCAATCAATTTAATCCAAATATGTTTTCAATAGCAGAGAGTAAAAAATTACTCATTTGGGTTTTTTTTTAAGATTTTATTTATTTGATAGAGAGAGAGATCACAAGTACACAGAGAGGCAGGCAGAGAGAGAGGGAAAGTAGGTTACCTGATGAGCAGAGAGCCTTATGTGGGGCTACATCCCAGGACCCTGAGCCAAAGGCAGAGGCTTAACCCACTGAGACACCCAGGCACCCCATTACCCCTTATTTGAATGAAAAATCTCAAACTTTTGGATTATTTGTTTCTGTATGACATAGGCTATTTACTGTTAAATCCACAATCCTTTGATATTTTCTTAAACAGATGAAATTTATCTTCATCCCCTCAGTGGGTGGGGGGGAGATGCCAGACTATAATTTTATCTGAGAAATGAGAGTAAATTAAATTAATTACTTCATGTCCCCTTGATAAGTCGCTGCTCTTTAATGGAAAAACTGCCACTTGTAATTAATGACTGTGCTGTTTCAATTGATCAAATGCCTAATTCACAGAAAACATTGAAAGTTCTGTATATCTTATAGCAACTCAGTGGAGAAATCTTGTCCCAGGGGTATGTAAATCTGACATACAAGAAACCTCTGGATCAGTCTAAGGAATTGCCTATTCTCCTTCAGTAACTGAATTTTGTTTGGCTGCTGCCTTCCAGGAAAAACACAAACTTTCAACTTCTTGATCAAATTGTTTCCAAATCACAGACGGACTGCCAAGGATGTTCCATTTTACTCCAGGGTTTTGGTGCTGGGCACTAAAAATGTCAACAAATGCACCTCCCTGGTACTCATTTTTTAACATTCCTGCAGGGGGCCCTAGGCTTGGGGGGCAAGGAGCTCAGGGTGTTCTGAGAGAGGCATGACCTTGAAGGCTGGGAATTGGTGGGTGGGAGCCCCAGTGTCCAAGGGCAGGGAAAAGCTTCCTGTGGGACCAGAGTCTTCTCAACCCCAGTCAGCTCCTTTTCCTGTCCAGCCCCACACCATCGCAGTCCTGCCTCTGGGGTGCTGGCCTGTGGGAGAACACACCTATCTGGATGGGTTCCTGGAGGCCCTGAGAGAGTGATTGCATGTGTAACCTACCCAATGGGGCACCCAGCCACAGAGCCAAAGACAACCACCAGCTCCTCCAGGAAAGAGGAGCCAGAGGTTAGATAATCTTGAAAGTCAAAATGAAACTACATTTTTTGCAATGTAACCTTTTGCTTTTGGGATTTCTTCACTTTCTCTTCTGTTAGGGGAGGACAGAGAAGACTCCATGGCTTAACCAAAAAGGAAGTTTCTTGTAATTCATTCTTCCTAGGGACAAAGACCTGATCCTTTTCTTAATGTTCTAGTTTTGGGAATGTGGTCTCTGATTCCTTGTTTTTTTCCTATAGTATGAATTCATATAACATCTTTCCAAATATATAAAACCAGATATGGTCAAAAATTAGTTTACTGGACTTAGGCATTCAGAAAAACAAAAATGTGCACAAGGAAGCAAACTCCATAGATGTAAGGTAGCTACAGAATCTTGCCCTTTCTCTAAATGTCTTTGTCTGTCACATGACTTCACATTTCATTCAACTCATAATTCTCATCTATTTTTTTGCATAAGTCCACTTAGATTTAACATCCATCTTCTTTTTCAAGGGGCCCATACTTAAGGATAAAAATTTAGTATTAGTGTCATTTGAATGACACTCCCATGAACTACAGTTGGTGGAGGAGGGGTGCATTCCATGTCCAGAAGCAAAAAAAAAAATTCCTCATTCTGGGAGAGGTGGCAACTGTGACCTGCTCTCCTTGGAAAATGTCTGGATGCTTAGTGTAATGCAAATGAACTTGGTCTGTTATGTGGAAAAAGATAAATCTCACAAGCTCTTACTTGTCACCCAAAGAAATACTAAAGCCCAACTTGGTGGTCCCAGAAGGATATTTAAAGTTGTATCATTATTACTTTGACAGATAAGATGATTTTGTCTATGCTATCTGGGAGAGTCTCTCAAAAACTGCATTCACAATACAATTTACTGTAGTGATTTTTATAAACCAGATGTTACAGTGTCTCTTCTGATGTTGTCACAAAGTCAGCTTTGTCTGTTAAAATCTGTTTCCTATTCTTCCTGTGGATAAAATAAACAACTCTACGGTATTCCTGTCCCATCATCCACTGGAGCCAAGTGACTATGCTGTCCCTGTGAGGCCAATAAATATTACGTGCAGCACTTCTAGGCCTGGACCATAAACACCTTCGCCCCTCCCGATGCCATCTGAATGTTGAGCGAGGCTGCAGAGGCCTTCGCCATCTGTAAAGCCTTGCTCCGGAAGTCTCCTTTCTGTGCGTGAGAAGTGCAGCAAGCTGGCCCCCGTTGCTCCCACTGCCTAGACAGTTCACCTGACTGCAAAGGATGAGCTACTCCTCCCTCACTAAAACTTTATGGATTCAGCTTTATCCTAGTGACTAATTGCAGTAAATAATACAGAAATCTGTAACAGTGTGTCTAGCAATATTGTTCTCCAGCTTTCCTTCATGGTCATAGGTAAGTCTTTTAATTCCTTTAGCCATTTGCACAAATGGACTTTGAGTGTATAACAGAGAAGAAAGAGTATTTGTTCTTCTCCTCAGTAAATATTCATTGAATGTAAGGCTCATGTTTAATGGACACACAAAGATGAATCACATAGTGCTAGTGTGTATTCTGGCTGAGGGTGGGTGGTTCTGGAGCCCTCATTGTGGCACCCACTCCACAGGCAGTGCATGGATGGTGTAGCAGCAGCAGCTTCTTTGGCTTCTATTTCTGTAGCATCTTGGGGAATCTTTCTTGCTGAAACATATTTCTTTTGACCTTCCAGTGGTTCTGCAAATCATTTAATAATTCTCTGCGCTACATTGTTTTTTGCTTAAACTAGCTCCAGGGGATTCTCAGAAACTGTTCGCTGACACTGAAGCCTGGAGCCCAAGTATCCAGCATTCCACGAATTTCTTTGACCGGGCCCCAGCCCCTGAAGGATATTCACCACATATACTCATTCCCAGTGTCTCTTGCAAATGTTACCACAGTCCAATATTGTTACTCTTTTGAAATAGTTCAGGCATTAATGTGAACAAATCTAAAGATGTTTTTTCCTATCTAACCCCATAGAAACTACAGTACGCTAATCCTTACTGTAAATGGCCAGGACGGTCTAGAGTCTGGGTATGTGGTGTAGAGGGTATAGAGCAATTCCCAAATAGAATATGTGATTATTTTGGAGGGGAATGGAGATAATTAATATCCGACAGTAATATCCAACAACATTACTATCCAAAAGAATACCAATATATTTCAAAACACCATTAAAGGAAAGTTAATGTGTGAAAAGTATTTTGAAAAAACCTGTTGTTAAAATCTGGCCATCAACTCATCCCTTTTTAAAATTTCAGTAATTGTCAAGAGCCATAATCTAGGTGCTCTTGTGACATGGTCTACACAAGGCTTGCTCATTGCCACTTCTGTGGAATGATTCCTAGCAAAGATCATCTTCCTTTTCCTCTCCACTAGGTATTGCCAGACTTCTGTGATTTAGGCCCAAACCCCCCGTCCCAAAAAATCCTTTCTTAGTAATGTCCATTTCAGGCTATTATTCTTTATTTTAGAACCATAGTAGATATGTAGATCTTTTATGCCACCGTCTAGTAATTATATAATCCTCAATATTATACTTGTCTTTATGATTACAGTGTAAGCTTCTTTTTGAAGTGTGAACTTTTTTTCGCTTAATCCTTTCTTTTTATGCCTCTAAAATGACTTGCGAATTGTAAATTTTTTGTGATATTTTCCTTGTATATTAGTTGTTGGTATATACTAATATAAAATAACCTCCTGGCTGCTAAACTGAGGAAGCCCCTATCAACATCCCTGGATACATTTCAAATGGAAGGTAGCAGCATGGTGAGCGAACAGCTGACAGTGACAGGATGGCAACAGGCAATCAGTGCTTTCAGGTGAGTGAACATCATTCCTGACAGCTCATGCATGGTGCAAGAAAACATCTTGCAATACCTAGAACACAAGAAGGAACTAAGCAGTTTTTAAGAGGGACTTCATCTATAATGCTTTATAAGCTAAGGGACAATGTATGCCTATATCCTATGTGTAAGACAAATTCTGTAAATTTAAGCATCAAGGGACTCATGCATTTAAGAATAAGATATATTAAAGTTTTAGCCTTTATTAATTTGGAGTGAGGGATATATGAAAGAGTATTGTGTTCTTTGTAACTTTCCATACATTCACATTTCTTCTAAAGATGAAGATAGGAAACAATCCTGCATAATTAACAAGGGTTTTTTTGGGTGTGAGATCAATTTATACCTTGATGTCACTTTATTTGAATCCTATAAATCATTTTGTTTTGAGTCTGTATTTTGTAGGCAGCTTTGAGAGTGTGATTGCCTCCCTTAGTGACGTAAGTATACTGTTTCACAGGACTTATAGTTTTCATTTTAATTAATATTTTAACATTTTGTTACATAATTGAACAAAATGGTGATTAAGGGTGCTGACTCCCCATGCTGTAGAAGTCTGCATATAACTTTTGATTCCCCAGAAATTTTACTGTAGATAGCCTACTGTTGACCAGAAACCTTACCAATAACATAGTAAGTATGTATTTTATATATGTGTTATATACTACATTCTTTCAATAAAGTATGAAAGAAAAGAGTATGTTGTTAAGAAATTTATAAGGAAGGGCAGCCTGGGTGGCTCAGTGGGTTTAGCCTCTGCCTTCAGCTTAGGTCATGATCTCAGAGTCCTGGGATCAAGCCCCACATCAGGCTCTCAGCTCAGTGGGGAGCCTGCTTCCTCCTCTCTCTCTCTCTCTGCCTGTCCCTCTGCCTACTTGTGATCTCTCTGTCAAATAAATAAATTAAAAAAAAGAAATTCATAAAGAAGAAAGCATACATTTACAGTCCTGGACTGTACTGAAAAAAAATCTGCATATGAGTGGACCTGCACCATTCAAGCTGCATTGTTCCAGGGTCTATGATACATTGCTTTCTGTGCACATGAGTCTGCTCCAGTCAGATACATCCATACTTGATGGGCTGAAAAATTGTCCATCTTCCTGGGTATATAAGGATGAGAGTCAGAATCTAAGGCAGTGTTTCTCAAAGTCTGGTCAAAGGGCAACCTACAGAAGAATCATCTGGGAAAAGGTGCCACTGTTAGGTCTGTTAGGTCTGGTGAAAGGGAGTCTTCATGTGTGAATCCCGGGCATCTGTGTCTATATTCTCACGCACGTGAGAAAGAACATTGTCCATAGACCATTGAGTCAAGGCCCATAGCTAGTTTTCTTACCACAGGCATCAGGCTTCCCTTGGTAACACTCCAATCTTAGCCTATTATTTTTTATTGCAACTACATTAAAACTTACTACTCCCTGGACACACTGGCACAAAATTTCCTGTACAAATTATTGTCAATTTTAAAAATAGAAAAGTCTACTTAAGAACAGAATTCTGTAATTATAAATCATAATTTTATAGGAAAGCATGACTTGTTATTATGACACTTATGGTACGATCATTTCTTTATAATGTTTATGCTTATGGGGTGCCTGGGTGGCTCCGACAATAAGCCTCTGCCTTCAGGTCAGGTCACAATCCAAGGGTCCTGGGATCCAGCCCCACATCTGCACCCTGCTCCCCAGGAAGCTTATTCTCCCTCTCCCACTCACCCTGCTTGTGTGCCCTCTCTGTCAAATAAATAAATAAAATCCTTAAAAATTAAAAAAATATATATATGCTTAAGAAAATGCCCATATTCACTGTATAAAATTTATTATCTGTAATAGTGTGTGTCATCTCACTAAAATTATACAGAGGCATGGTTAATAGTTTTTTAAGAAAGAAGATAATAAAATTATGACAATAACCCAAGGATTAAAACATATATAATTTAGCCTCAATGCCTTGGTCTTTACATATTTATCCTGAACATTGTTTTAAATTTGACTCATCCCTGAAACATTTTTGGAACACTGTGAAGTTGCAAATTTAAAAAAAAAATGTCTATATATCTACATCTATATATAGATATATCTAGATAGATAGACTTTATTTATTTGTTTGTTTGTTTGTTTATCAGACAGAGAGAACCAGAGAGGGAATACAAGCAGGGAGCCTGATGTGGTGCTTGATCCTAGGACCCTGGGATCATGACCTGAGCCAAAGGCAGACACATAAGGACTGAGCCACTCAGGTGTCCCGAAAAAATATTTTAAAGTGATATTATTCAGGGTATGGTCTATGAAGTGAGTGACCTCCCTACGCTCTGAAAGTGGATATCTAAGATTTCATTTTGACTAACATCTGAGAACCGATTAGCATCACTCTGGGTTCTCAGTGTCTTGTTTCCTAAATCCTCTGTGTTAAAAGAGCAGCATAGAAAAAAAGCTGCAATGGAAAATCTTCTCATAAATATTCTACTACTGTCCTTTTCTTTCTTCTACACTCCTTTTCTGCTGAATGGAGATCTGAAGTAATTTTAAGTAGAGTAGAAATCTAGGAAGTCTATTTTTATAAAAGTGGTAAATGAAGTCATTTTTATCAATAGAAGAATGTAGGTCATGGATGTTTAACTCTAAAAATCTCATAAAGATATAAAATATCATCATTATTACATTTTAAATAAAAAATATTTTTACTCTTTGTATTTTATTAAGATTCCTATAATTAAATAAATGACTATTTTTAAATTTAATTTACTTTTTCCCAAGTTCTAAGATTAATTATTTTTGCACCACACCCAGTGCTCCATGCAATATGTGACCTACTTAATACCCACTACCAGGTTCACCTATCCCATGGCCTCCCCTCCAAAAACCTCAGTTTGATTCTCAGAGCCACAGTCTTTCATGCTTCATCTCCTCTTCCATTTTCCCCCAATTCACTTTTCCTTTCCTTCTACTAAGATCCTCCCTGTAATTTCTTATGCACCATAAGTAAGTGAAACCATATAATAATTGACTTTCTCTGCCTGACTTATTTCCCTCAACACAATCTCCTCCAGTCCTTCATGTTGATACAAAAGTTAGGTATTCTTCTCTTCTGATGGCTATATGGACCATATCTTCTTTATCTATTATATGTTGAAGGGCTTCTTGCCTCTTTCCACAGTTTGGCAAGTGTGTCCATTGCTGCTATGAACATTGGGGTACCCATGGACCTTCTTTTCACTACATCAGTATCTTTGGGATAATACCCTGTAGTGCAATTGCAGGGTCATAGGGTAGCTCTATTTTTATTTTTTAAGGATTCTCCACAGTGTTAATCCAAAGCAGCTGCAACAACTTGCATTCCCACCAACAGTATAAAAGGATTCCACTTTCTCCATATCCTCTCCAACCCACGTTGTTTACTGTCTTGTTCATTTTGGCCAATCTAATTGTGTAAGGTGGTATATCAACGTGGTTTTGATTTGAATCTCCCTGATGGTAATGATGATGAACATTTTTTCATGTGTCTTCTGGCCATTTGTATGTCTTCTTTGGAGGAGAGTCTGTTCATGCCTTCTGCCCATTTTTGACAAGATTATCTGCTTTTTCAGTTTTGAGTTTGACAAGTTCTCTATCGATCTTGGATAAAAGCCCTTTGTCTGTAGTGTCATTTACAAATGTCATCTTCCATTCCATGTGTTGCCTCTTTGTTTTGTTGGCTGTTTCCTTTGCTGTGCAGAAGCTTTTGATCTTGATGAAGTCCCAAAAGTTCATTGTCACTTTGTTTCCTTTGCCCTTGGAGACATGTCTTGAAAGAAGTACCTATGGATGATGTCAAAGAGGTTGCTGCCTATGTTCTCCTCTAGGATTTTGATAGATTCCTGCCTCACATTGAGGTCTTTTATCCATTTTGATTGTAGCTTTGTGTATGGTGTAACAGGATGGTCAAGCTTCATTCTTCTATATACAGCTGTCCAATTTTCCCAGCACCATTTATTGAAGAGACTGTCTTTTTTCCACTGGATATTTTTTCCTGCTTTGTGGAAGATTATTTGACCGTATAATTTGGGGTCCATATCTGGTCTCTCTCTTCTGTTCCACTGGTCTATGTGTCTGTTTTTGTACCAGTACCATGCTGTCTTTGTGATAACAGCTTTGTAGTAGAACCTGAAATCAGACAACGTGGTGCCCCGGTTTTGTTTTTCTTTTTGAACATTTCCTTAGCAATTTCAGGTCTTTTCTGGTTCCATACAAATTTTAGGATTGTTTGTCCCAGCATTTTGAAAAATGCTGGTGGAATTTTGACCAGGATGGAATTGAAAGTATAGTTTGCTCTATGCAGTATGGACATTTTAATAATGTTTATTCTTCCAATCCATGAGCATGGAGTGCTTTTCCTTCTTTTGTGTCTTTTTAAAGGTGTTTCATGAGTGTTCTTTAGTTCCTCAACTACAGATCCTTTACCTCTTTGGTTAGGTTTATTTCAAGGTATTTTGTGGTTCATGGTGTTATAGTAAATGGAATCAATTCTCTAATTTCCCTTTCTATATTTTCATGGTGAGTGTATAAGAAAGAAATGGATTTCTGTGCATTGATTTTGTATCCTGCAACATTACTGAAGTGCTGTATGAGTTCTAGTAGTGTAGGGGTGGATTCTTTTGGGTTTTCCATATAAAGTATCATGTCATCTGCAAAGAGAGAGAGTTTGATCATGTCATCACCACTGGAAAACCTGTTCCCAGGGTTGTAAATGAACAAAAACCATACTTCAGAATCTCTGTTACTGTGTCAGTGATAACTTCATCTAATAATAAACCTCGCCTCTGAGAAGGCTTTATATTGCCCTCCTGGCATTTGATCAAACAAGAGAAAAGAAAAGGCACCATCATGGTCTTTGTTTTCTATGTGAGGGAACAGAGACTTAAGGACTACATAGGCACATGGCCAGCATATGAAAAACGGGGAACTGAAGTTTGGGTTCCTTGATTCCAAAGCCCACACACATTCTCTCACATCTCCACTGCCTGGAAGGGACTGTAAATTTCTACTCTGAGTTTGGCATTGACTGTGGCTTTAGTCCTTGCTCTAGAGCCTCCTGTGTGGGGCACGTACCAGGTGCAAGACATCAGGCCCCATCCCCTGCTCAGCATTCAAGTACTTTAGCATCCAATGGGTATTTCCCACACTGATGCTTTGCTGTTTTTCCTTCCCTCACCCCCAAACTCTTTTGATTACAGGCAATTTCAGAGTTAATCTTCCCATAGTCTTCAAAGTCTGGAGGTCTGGAGCAGTGCTCCTTGTTTTGGGAGTCAGGCCCTGGGGCAGTCAGGTTAATAACATTCTGCCCAATTTTCAGCTAGGTATTTTATGGGTGTAGCTGTTTTGTAGAAGTCCTTGCCACATTGTGACTTTGTTGTTGTGGGTCAGGTGGGATAGACATTCATTTGTATTGCTTCACTTGAGGTTGTCCAGTGTTTCCGAAGCCACTTATTGTGGAGACTGTTGCTTCCCCATTTTATATGTTTGGGTCTTTTGTTGTAATTTAATTAACTACATATGTGTGTTTTCTTTTTTCCTGGACTTTCTACTCTGTTTCATTGATCTGTGTGTCTGTCTGTGGGTTGATACCATACGATTTTCATCTCTACAACTTTGTAATACACTGTGAATTCAGAAACCATGATGCTCCCATTTTTTTTTTATTTCTCCAGATGGCTTTGGATATTCAGGGCCTTCTGTGGTATTATTCACTTTGTAGGATTATTGGTTTTATTTCTAAAAATGCCATTAGATCTTCTTTTATTTTTTTTATTTTTCATTAACATATAATGTATTATTAGTCCCAGGGGTACAGGTCTGTGAATCGCCAGGTTTACACACATAATAGCACATATCTTCCCCAATGTCCATAACCCAACCACCCTCTCTCTCCCCCCTCTGCAACCCTCAGTTTGTTTTGTGAGATTAAGAGTCTCTTATGGTTTGTCTCCCTCCTGATCCCATCTTGTTTCATTTATTCTTTTCCTACCCGCCAAACCCCTCACTTGCCTTTCAACTTCTTCATATCAGTGAAATTATATGATAATTATCTTTCTCTGATTGACTCATTTCACTAAGCATAATACCCTCTAGTTCCATCCACGTCATGGCAAATGGCAAGATTTCATTTCTTTTGATGGCTACATAGTATTCCATTGTATATATATACCACTTCTTATTTATCCACTCATCTGTTGATGGACATCTAGGTTGTTTCCATAGTTTGGCTATTGTGGACATTGCAGTTATGAGCATTCAGGTGCACGTGCCCCTTCGAGTCACTACATTTGTATCTTTAGGGTAAATACCCAGTAGTGTGATTGGTGGGTCATAGGGTAGCTCTATTTTAGTTGATCATAGAGTTGAGGGTCTATTTCTGGGCTCTCTACTCTGTTCCATTGATCTATGTGTGTGTTTCTCTGCCAGTACCATACTGTCTTGATGATGACAGCTTGTAATAGAGCTTGAAGTCTGGAATTGTGCCACCAACTTTGAAAAATGCCATTAGATCTCGATGGGTTTTACAATGAATGTTTAGATTGCTTTATGCAGTGTGGACCTTTGGATTACATATATCCTAGGAATTGATTAGCATGGGGTGCCTTCAGATTTGATTCTGTCTTCTTCAAATTCTTTCATTAACGATTTAAGTTTTCAGTATGCAGGTCTCTCACCTCTGGGTGAAAATAATTCCTATGTATTTTATTCTTTTTGAGTGATTATCAATTAAAAAGTATTTTCTAAGTTTCTGACCTTGATAGCATGGTATTCGTGTATAGAGATGAAACTCATTTTTGTGGGGCGCCTGGGTGGCTCAGTGGGTTAAGCCTCTGTCTTCGGCTCAGGTCATGATCTCAGGGTCCTGGGATCAAGCCAGGCTCTCTGCTCAGCAGGGAGCCTGCTTCCACCTCTCTCTCTGCCTGCCTCTCTGCCTACTTGTGATCTCTGTCTGTCAAATAAACAAAATCTTAAAAAAAAAAAGAAACTCATTTTTGTGTATTGAATTTGTGTCCTTAAGTTTATGAATTAATCCATCTGTTAGATCTACAAGAATTTTTGTAGAGTCATTAAGGGTTCAGTATATGACATTGTCTTCTCCCCATAAGTAAAAGATAAGCTGGGAATATAAGTTGATGTCATCTAACTGGGAAAAGAGAATACAGATATGCCGAGTGATAGTTTTCAAATTTTCTAAAATGTTTTATGGTTAATGTAAGCATAATGTAAGCAAAGGAATCCATAAATATGGGCTGTTTCACTGCTTTCTCTCAACAGGATATACAGAGCTTTGGTGTAGACCAGTTATTTCTGACACTATCCCACCTTACACCCTGTGCCTCTGGGGAAGCATCTACCATTCTCCCTACTTTCTACCCTGGAACCCAGGTCTTGACTCAGATTCTCAGAAAATATTTCTCGAAATAGTACACTTGTGAAGAAGCCTATTTTTCACAGATTTCCAGGAAGACACCCTCCAAAACACTGAACTTTACAGAATTGTTTTGATCTCTCTGCAAATCCTTGAAGATGCCCAACATTCACTGGCTTGTTTTGCAGACACATCAGGGAACTCCTGCATTATCTCCTGTGGCCACCAGAGTGGGGAGTGTGCTCTTAACAAGGACGCTGCTCCACCTCCACAGAAGATACAAGTTAAGCTCTTTCTGGACTTTGTTCACAATCTCAGCGAATTTCTTCAAGGATAGAATAAATAGTATTCCACAAATTCTTGCGGATCTATTGGCAAGTCCCTACAAGTGACAACTGAAGGTACTACAATGACTAAATTGCATCCCCTCTTACACATACAAATACATAAAATTATAAATGACTGAATGAGGGTCCATGCCCCTCCCCTCAGAGGGGACAGAAAGTGAACCCCAAATGGGTCACGGATCTAAATTTAAGAGCTAAACCTATTAACCTCAGAGAAGAAAGCCTAAGTAGAATTCTTCCCTGACCTTAGCTTTGGCATCTGTTTCTTAAGAGCAACACCAGAATCAGCAAGTGGAAGAACAGGTACATGGGTAAATTGGTCACTGACATGAATGCCTTTCCTCTGGACTCCAGACGTGTTCCCAGGCACCAGGCAGGAACTGTACGAGTCATATCTTTCTACATCGCACTTAGCAGTACCCATTACATTCTCCAGTTTAGGGATGGGGTCTGCAGCTTCAGAGCCCTGCTTGGGGTCACCCAGCTACAAAGAGGCTGAGCGGGGGCCTGAACTGCTGTCTCTCTGCCATTGGACTCTGTGTTCCATGCACACGGCTCGCCCCTGGAACCCAGAGGTGCACAAAGCTCCACATCCAACACCAAGGCCTGGAGACCTCAGTGAATTCAAGGGGCAGTGGTGCCACCTCTGACTGGGGCTTGTCCTGGGTCTGTTGTCTGATGATGCTATGCCTTGGTATTGAGGACTCTCCCAGTACCAGCCAGCCTTTGTCTGGGTAGAAGGAGCTTTCTCCCTGGGTACAAAGGCTCATGTAACCTCAGAGTTTAGAAGTCTCTTCTGAAGCATCTGGGTGCAACCTACTTGTGAGGTCGGGCCCACAAGGCTGGCAAGCCCTGGGTTCAAATCCTGCCTGTGACTCAATGTGGAGCATGGAAAAGGGCAGTTTCTTAAAGCCTTGGTTTCCTTATAAGTCAAAAAGAGACAGAATTTCTACCTTCCTCATGGAATTGTTAGGGGCATTGACTGACATGATTCATGATCTCAAAAGATACTCAGTAATCCTTAGATTTGCCTGCTAAAATTAGCCCACTGGGAGCACATTGCTGTCATGGGCTCTGGGTCTCTGCCTTACTGTGTCCCTTCAACCTGCCAATGCAGACTCCCCTGACTCAGTTGTCCTTCCAGAAAGACTTCGTCCCCTCCAGTATGAGATCCCACAACACTCGTGCTCATCCATCAGACCCAGGCCAGCCCTGGGACCAGATGTCCCCAGAGCTTGTGTCCTGGACATGGGCAATCCTCAGTGTGGAGATTGGCAGGCTGGAGCCCCCTGAACTGTTACCTCTTTTTGGAACAAATGTTGGGGTACCTTGTGATGGGGCTGTTTCTCCCCAAAGCAGGGAAATGAGCTGCCCTCAGTTCCATCATGTCTGTCTCACTTCTCCCCTACTGGGTAATGATGGATACATGCATCTTGGGCCTCCTTGGTTACCAGGGTCCCAGAGGCTTTTTGTGTTTGGAGTTGAAAGTATTTTATGGAGGTCAAGTTGGTTTTTGATGGACCTATTGGTAGGATGAAGCCTATCCACTCCCTACAAGTCAACACAATGCCTGTACCACTGACCAATATGGCACTGCCCAACACATGGCAGCCCTGCCCCTAATGCACAGAGCTCTCCTTTCTCACTGAGTCCCACTCACTGGTGTTTCTCTCTCTTCCTGCAGGGAGAGTCTCAAATGTCCTCTCTGAGGATCTATCTTCTGTGCATGGTTAGCTCCATCTTATGGCAGAGAAGACAGAAATTACTGACAATGGCCTCTATTAGAGCATCAGATCAAGTGGACTCTCACTTACAGGATTTTGTGGGAGGACATGAGTCTCAGCACATAGCACAGCCCCTCTCCCAGACAAGCTTGACTTGAGGGATATCAAGGTTGGGATTGACAGGTTCAGGGGGTCACAGCTAGAGGATCCTGAGGGGTGTGAATGAGGTATGTCCAGTGCCAAAGCCCCTGGTTGAGCCTCTGTCTATCCTGCAGCTTCCATGAGCAGCCAATGTGCCTTGTAATGGCCTCTCTTGCTCACACAAGATCAAGTGGTTTTGCTGTTGCCACTAAAACTACATCTGGATGAACACTTGTCTGTAACCCATTGACCTTCACTGTTCTTAGAGGTTTCTCCCTGAGAGGATGTGGTTCAGCCAGGAAGGACATGGAACAAGCTGAGGGGATTGTCCTGGCCTGCACACCTCTGCTGGCCTGGAGCAGGTTCTGGTTGCTCTAGTTAGCATCTGAGTTATGGAGCATGAGTGGCTGGAGTGGCTGGAGAGTGTCACCGGACAGGGCATGGGTGAGGTGTGTTCCAGGACAAAAGGCAGGGAAGCTTGTGGGAGAGGACATAAGAGGAGGGTTTGGTCAGGCTCTCCCATGCTCTATAGTCACTCCCAATACCCCGATGGCATCATTGCCAGCTTGTCCTCCTCATGATTTCAGGTATCATCTATAGAATCTGGGATCCCTCCTTTCCAAGGCAATGCTTCCCCTTAATCAAGAGAGCATAGAGGAGCCAGCAGGCAGTTCTCCAAAAGTGTGGTTAGATAATGTGTGTTCCAGTATTGGTGTATGTAGGAATCATTCCTAAAGAAACACAGATTTATGGCACAGACATGCTGATCACTTACATTATGAGAACATATAATTGGAAATGGCTTACTTGTTCAACAGACTGGGCTGCTGAGTGCTGTCACTGAGAATGCCCAAGAGGACAGCTGCTTCAGTGCCTGTCCACTATGGGGATATCAGAGACAACAAGAGTGCAGGCCTGGAATCTCCCCTGCCCCACTCTGTCACACACATGCACACACATACACACACTACACTTCGAGGGAAAGGCAGGGAAGAAGGACACCATGTGTTATGGGTGATTATTTCTTGGTAGAAGAAACGTGCCTTCTTTTTTTCATATTTATATCCTTACTTACTAAATAAACATAGTCTGGATAAAACCTAAAGAACTATTTACCTTATTACCTAACTTGTTAGCAATAAATGAGGATATTGAAGATATGATTTTAATATTTTATAATATGTGCATTAGAATAGTTGAAATATAAACTATCCAGGAAAATGAAAGAATTGGAAAGTGTCTCATGCACCCAGACATTTCTCTTGTGTTTTCTCCTTTTCAAGGTATCCTTATAAAAGTAGCCCTATCACAAATAATGAAAATAATTCATTTTTGGGCTTCCCATGATCTTTGTTCTCTCAGGAACATTCCTACATAATAAAATGTTATTTGTATAAAATAATTTTTAAAATGTGAATCATTCTTATGTCCTGCAGACAGACACAGATGGCCATATTGTAAGATTCCAGGCACATGACAATCTCAGATGAAGTAAAGTACCAGAGGCAGAGAGAAGAGCAGTGGTTATGGTGACTGGGGTGAGGGAATGAGCAGTGAATGATTAGTAGCACAGGCATCTCTTTGATGGAAATGTAGAAGTCAATGGTTGTGTCAAACTTGTGAATGTACCAAATGAGACTTGATATACCATTGAAAACAATCTGAGTAAAATTTTATGTAAACTCAAATTCTACTTTATTTAAGAAGAAAACCTTTGAAGTCATTATACAGGTGTATACAAAGCACAAATATTACAAAGAAGGCAATGACGGGGAGGGGAAGGCACTGTTTGGGGCTGCTGTCCACACGAGCTGCTGCTCAGGGGCTGAGGCTGGTTCCTCCACTGAGGCAGGTGGTGGCTCAGGCCCTTCAAGAACCCCAGGAGCAGGGGCAGGACCCTGCTGGACCTCTAGGTCAGGCAAAGGGGCCGATGGTTCTTCCACCTCAGGAGAGTGAGTTAGAGCCCTGATGACCACCTGTCCTGGCCCCAACAGGGCAGGGGTGTCACAGTTCTTCCAGACAGGTGACCCACAGCAGCAGGGATGGCAAGGGCCAGCTCAGGCTCCAACGATGCAGCAGGTGCCAGAGTGGGTGCTGGGATGAGTTCCTGAGGTGGAGCAGGATCTTGCTCTGGGGCGGATGCTGTAGCTCCAAGAAGAGAAAGAACCATCAGCATGACTGACTTCCCTTTTGCTTTCTAAATAAAAGAACCTTTCCCACCACTCAATGTGGTCTGCATTCAAGACCGAATCCCTGGAAGGCCTCCCAAACTGAAGCCCGTGGGGACAGGGACCTGAGACTACTCACTCCTCTCGCCCAGCTACAATCTATGGAGGCTTACTCGGGGTGGCTCACCCTCTTTCCTCCTCAGGCCCACATCAGTCACCCCCAGTCCTCCTCACCCCCACCTCTGGCTCCGTGGGCTCAAGGTGTTGTATCTGTGACAGCAGAAGCTGGGCATGGCGCTCAGGTCTGAGCCTGCCATATTGAGCCCCAGGTATGCCAGCAGCATATTCAAACTGAGAAATTCTGGGGGCTGTAAAAAGTCCCTGGGATATTGTTCCACCCCTGTGCTCAAGATGGAGTAGATGGCCCTAGGGACAGAGAGGTAGGCACAGAAGTCAGAGGACAAGGCATCCATCCAAACCAATATACCAGGGAAGCCCTGTGGTAACTCAGGCCCCAGGTTTCCAGCTCCTGTCAGAGACCAGTCCTACTCCTTGTCACCTGTGATCTGGCCCTGAGGCCTGAGACAGGCCTGGTCACAGACGGCAGGCTGGCAAAAAGGTGCTATGAGTCAGAGTCCTTGATCAATGGTGTGAGCATTTCTGTCCTTCTTAGGGGAGCTAGACACACTCCTCAGTCTGTTTCCTTGCCCACTTGCCACTTGAATTCAACTGCATGTGCCCAGGGAGGGGTGGTGTCTGGCCTCTTAACTACCCTCACTGCACATGCCACTGGTTGGAGAAGATCCAACCAAGGAGGGAACAAAGGAACTTTGCCTCTCTAGCCAGGCCTTCCCAGGACCCTCCCAATACCTCAAACGTTACCTCCTGTGCCCATGTGCTGCCTTATTCACTAGGTGCCATGAGTGGTTCTCCTTCCACTGACACCAATCTCCCACAGGGTGTGGAACATCTGCTCCCTGAGCTCTCACTGGGTCTCCTGAGCACCCTCTGAGCTCCCAGTTGTCCAGGTTACAACAAGCTGCTGTGTGATGGTTTCTAAATCCTCAGTTCAGGGTCCCAGAATCAAGGTAGAGATAGGTTTGGGAGGGGGCACTAATGGGGAATGACACTCTTAGGGGTTGAAGCTGTCCTCCATACCCCTATGCTCTCCCACAGTGCTCACAAACCAACCATATCTCCCTAGGACATCTTCCCATTTTTGAGATGAAGATCTCAGACCTTTACCCTAAAGTACGAATAACAGATGTGTGGATGAAGGCTCAGCAGGTCCTCTAATGCACAGTATCTGGCTACTCTGGTGGAGAGGGAAGGCCCTCCTTTATCAGCTGAAGCTCACTCACATGTTCTGATTCTCCTGGGCTCCACCAACCTCATGACAGCTAGAGAAAACGCACCCATACCTAGAGGAGGCCAGGAGCCATCACATAAAATGTCTGTGGATGCTACCTCTCATCTTCTGACCCCTGACTAGTCTGCAGCCCCGGGGTGCTCTCTGTTCTGTGTAAGGATCACATTCAGCTCCTAGATAAATGCCTCCACTGAGTGGGGCTTCCTGAATGTTTGCTGAATGATAGGGCCCCAACCAATCCATCACAGATATCTGAGTGGGCCTAGTCCCTTGCTCACACCCAGGGATACTGCTCTGGATTCACCCAGACACTGACCCCTGATGGAATCTCCCATCTCCCTTTCAATGGCAAGACAGCCTAGCTCAAGACCATAGTGATAGTGAGGGATGAGGCAGAGGCTTCATCATGAGGAGCAGGAGAATGCTCAAATAGCATGACCACAGGCCCTCTAGCAGATTTTTCCACAGGTGCAGGCACCCAGGTGTACTTTCCCTATAAGACCCCACTGAGTCCTTATAATAACTCTGTCCCAGTTAGGAGCAAACTGAGGCTTAGGGAATTTGGGGGACATGCCAAAATCTCACAACCAGGCATTGGCCAAATCACACTTGGCAGTTAGGGGCAGGGTGCTCACCTTGCAAATAGGAGGTCCAGCCCTTGGGTGGTGCCAAAGGCTTGGTATGTGCCAGGAACATGTACACATAGTTTAGATCTCTTCTTAGGAAGGCAGGAACCAGGTGTTCTATTTCTGTCTCCAGCATGTTGGCCTGGTTGGTCCATAGCACCGATGTTTCACTCCTCTTCCTGCTTGAGCCATTTTTACCCTGAGGTGAATCAGAGGTGACATGAGTCAGTTCTATAGCTACCAAGGGGGTTGGGAGTTGGGGGGCAGACTGAACTCCCAGATCTCAGTGACTTATGGCAAGAGGTAGAACAAGAGAGCCCACAGTCCTAAAAAGAATAAGGTGACTCAGTGTTTCACTGGGTTAATAATAAGGCTCTTTGCGTTGTTCCAGGTCATGGTCTTAATGTCCTGAGACTGAGCTCCTCATATAGATGTTTTAGGTGAGAGGGCTTAGGATATTATGGACATGAAGGATGTAGGATGCAGCACTGTGCATTGGCAACAGAAGAGGATCACATCAAAGTCCTGCATCAGTAAAGGGCTCAATGGCTGTGATAAATTACTAGCCTTCTGGAATGGTGTGCAGCACAGTGAAGCCCCTGTTCCTACCCTGGAGGGGCCCCAAAGAAGTGTTCCACCAAAACAAAAGCTCAGAGCAAGAGACATAGTACCATGGGCCAAAGGTCCCTTTGGATAAAAGTCTCCCAACTCACCATGATCATGTGCAAGACTTGCAGATCTAGGGGAAGGACTATGGGGCCAATGGGGACACCTGGGAGCATGGGTTTGGAAAATGTATAGCACAGTGCAAAAGGATTCTAGATTAATGGGATGAGACATGGTTTAAAGTCTCTTTAGTGATATTCCTATAAATATGTGGACAATGACTCTGCTTCTGTCCAAGCCGTGGGCAGGACGATGAGGGCAAGTTTGGGGAAGAAAAGGGATGCAGGTTCATGTGAGTACAGGACTCTAGGAGCCAAGGCTGGCTTCTAGGAAGTGGGGCGTTTGTGCTGCATTGGCCCCCTGGGGGTTGGTTCTCCCCAGCACCCACACTCACCTTGAGCCAGCGCTGGACTCTGTTGGCAGTGTGGGGCACCTTCTTGTCCTTCAAAAAGGTAGAGCAGGGGATCTCATCATTAAGCTCCTGCCCCATCTCCTTTGTAGAGCTCTGCAAAGACAGTGCCCGGCAGCCTGGCAGGAGGCCTCAGGGCTCTGTCTGGATGCTTTTGCTGGTCTTCAGACTCATGGCACTCCATTCCAGACACACCACACCCCAGTATGCACACACCTCCACCAAGGAGAGAAACGTAGCACAGTTTCAGGGCCTTGGATGTGCTTTGGCACAGGTAAGAGCCACCTCAGGAATCCTCTTTTCACCTTGCCCGCCATGACATTGGTGTGAATAAGAAGGGATGACTAGGGTATCTGCTGTGCTCAACCTCCTCCAGCCCATGGCGGGGAACCCTCCCCCATATCCCTCTTTCCCTAAGTCTCGAGAGGAAGGGATGGGGCTGCCCTTGGATGGTTCATAGGGGTGGGCATCGCCTACTCTGCTCATTATTAAGTACCTTATGGCACCTCCTGCCAAAGGTCCTGAGGCATTGGGGGCAAGGTTTGAGCCAATGTCTGCAACATGTGAAAAAGCCATTCTCCTGGGGTTTCTGGAGCCAGGGTCCTGGGAATTAGGCAAGGAAGAAGAGAACATCTTTCAGTATCAGATGTCTCCAGCCAAGTATCCCTGATACTGGACTACACTAGAATGTGGGTGCCTTGTTGCAGGGGTTCCAACTTCTGTTGGGGTCTCTGGCCAAGGAAGTGACGCCACTGCCTGAGATCCCCTACCAGAGTCCATTCCTGGTTTGACACCTACACAAACAGTGCTCTGGTCTGCCATCTCCTCATCCCCTTTCTGCATGCAAGGCCACATCTGTACACAGTGACACCAGCACATCCCTCTCCACAGGCCCCCAGGGAAGATCAGGGTGCATATAGGGCCCCAGCTTGGAAATACACCTGGTTTCAGACACAACTCTCTATTCTTACCTGTTTTTTACCCTAGATATGCCATTGTGCCTGACAGGGATGTTCTCTGTCACATACAAATGATTCAAACATATCCTTCTACCAGATATCCCCAGGCATAGGTTGGATAATATCTATGTTGTTGGAGGAGTGGTGACACATGTCAGAAATACCTCCAACCAAATTTCCTTCCTTCTTTCAACTTCTTTGAATCTGCTGCTAGTCCCACCCCACAGTCCCTACTGGTTTGTGTATTTTTGTGTGTATATGCACACACACTCCTGTGTGCACACATGTGTTCATCAGTGCTCCAATTCTAGAGTCCCAGAAGATGATAGCCCCACCTATAGAGGGGTGGGTAATAGCTTCCCAAGATCTTGGGCTTCTAATTTTCAATGCAAACCCTAAAGAAGGGATTGGAGCCTAGGCCCTTGATGGTCAGAATCCACCCTTACCCCTAGAGACTGCCTGTCCTGTAATGCAAGCCATTACCTCCTTTCCAAAGGGTGTGATGTAAATAGGGGTCCATCCAGTGGGTTGCCATGATCTGGGGTCCTCCTCAGGTAAGAACATGGGGAGATGTCTCTTATCTAGGATATCAATGATCTCCCTCAACCCAATACCATTTCCATGTCTATAGCCACTTCCTTCTAGACAACCTTTTCCAGAGCCCCCAATGAATGGCTATGTGCATCCAGGACCCCACCTTTGAGGACACTCAAGGAGCTGGGTTCATGCCTGGTAAGCCTTCTTACCAGTCTGATTCTGGGCAAGGCACGGGCCCTGAAGGGATAGTCACCTTCTCCCCTCAAGGGCTCCGTTGGTTCCCCAACTCCTCTGTGTACATACTTGTGTATCCCTATCCCCTGAGTGTGGTCTGGATTTAGTGATCCACTGCCATTCCACAGAACATGGCAACATGACCCAAAGGCCCTGCTGAGATTTAGTTCTAAAAGCTCATTGCCCAGCCCCATGTTGACTCTGACCCGGGTTCTCTCTCAGATCCTCACACTGGAGTACAAGCCCTTAGGTTGAACCATGACACAGACATAGGCATGTGGCCTAGCACTGTGGGTCAACAACAGACAGAAGAACTCAGGTCTTGAGATGGGCTGTATCTGGCCAATGCCCCTAAGTGAGCTCAGGTTCTCAGTGAAGCAGGTCCTCCTGTGATGTCGTCAACAGCCCCAACCTAATGAGAGACTCTGGAATGAGCCCCCAGCTGAGCACTGTTGGATTCCTGATCCCCTGAGACCATGAGACAGTGTTTGTGGGTTCAGCCACTGAGTGTGGGGAAATGTGGTCACACAGCACTGGGAGAAGAGCACTGATACTGTCAAACTGCCCAGGGCCCTGGCCCTCCCACCCTCCCTCTCTGCTCTCTTCTTCAGCTTCCTGGCCACCCTGGCCTCCTTTCTAACCTCCACTCTGGGAATATCCAATTCTGGCTCCAATCCTCTGCTCCATGGTGCCCTCTGCCAGGCTGAATACACTCAGATTTGGTCAGGGCTGTCTCCTTCTTTTCATGCCACAGGAGTTTTCAATATCATCTCAGCATAGCATTATCATACACCTCACCTGGTGGAGCTCAGGACTTAGTTGTAGTCCCTTGCTCTCTTCCTATGGAGCAATTGCTCTTTTCATTCACATTTTTGTTTCATGCTTGTCCATTTTCTCCTCTAGACCCTGAGCTCTTAGAGGGAGAACCTGGTTGGCTGATTAGCCTTGGCACCATCTGAGTGTACAGTGCCCAGTGGCTGAATGAACAGAAGACAGGATCCATCCCAACAACAACCAGCTCCATTGTTTGAGCCTCATTGATTTTGGTCATGTTTAAGTCCTTTTGTTTTCTTTTGTTTTGTTTTTTGAGTTAACCATGCTTGATGTGGGGCTCAAACTCATAACCCTGAGATCAAGTATCCTACTGACTGAGGAAGCCACGTGCCTCCTTGGTCATTTTTAAAAGTTTTAGGCTGATAACTATTGCAGTCAACTTGGTGATTTCAACATATTGTAGGTATATTACATTATGCTAAATTACCAAGTAACTCCCCAAATTCTGGTAGCATGTCACCACAGATTTCCCCCCATGACAGTGCTGAGTGGATCTTCAGCTTGGAGATGAAGTTCCTTTATGTGGTCTTTCAGGAACCCAGAGTCCCTCCACCATAGGCCTTCTCACTCCCTGGGTTATCATGCACCTCTGATGCCATCAGCACTAGGGGAAAGGACAAATACAGATAGGAGGGTGTTTCCATTCAGGTTTTGAAGGCCTAAATATACACGTTTATGTTCAATCTTTTATTTAATTTTGTTTTAGGATTTTATTTATTTATTAGAGAGAAAAGAACACAAGAACGGGGGAGTTGCTGAGGGAGGAGAACCAAGGAGATGCTGAGGTGAGGAGGAAAAGGGGTGGCTTATATCGACTGGAACAGCTAGGGCCGAGCAGAGCAAGTCTCCACCAACTGTGGTAGGCTGCGAGTAGTGAGTAAGCTCAGATCCCTGTGCCCATGACCTGCCATCAGGTGAGACCTCCCAGGGATTGCTTCATGGGCTCAGACAACATTGAGTGATGGGAAAAGTTTCCTTTATTTAGAAGGACACGAAAAGTCAATCATGGTGTGGATACTTTCTCTTCATGAAGCTACGGCACCAGACCCAGAATAATATCCTGAACCACTTCAAGAGCTACCACCAGCGCCCACTGTGATGCCTGCTGCAGCTTCAGAATTTGAGTGGTGTGGGAGGGAATAAGTTGTGTGGGTGATATGGCTGTGGATATAGCAGAGAGGAGGAAACTGGGCTAAGGAGGCTACTGCAAAGTTTTATCAGCAAAGAAGTACACAATTGAAACTTTTAAGAGTCTACTACTGTGGGGGATGTCCCTGGACTAAGGGTGTTCATGTGTTAAAGCAGGGTGGAATCCCAGGTGTGGCAGCATGAGGATCCTGGGGTTCACAAGAAGAAAAGTTGGGGCCTGAATGCTTCAGAATCCTCAGATATCAGTTGGTGAAAGCTGGTTGAAAATCGTGAGGCTAGTGCTGGCTTTCTGCTCTATGTAGACCTAAACTTCAAATCACAGCACAGTTGGGCAATCATATTCCTGGGAGGAGTCCACAAAACAAACAAACAAACAAACAAACAAACCAAAAAACCAAAACAAAACAACAACAACAAAAAAATAGAAGCATGTCAAGCCCTCCAACCCTCAGAAGGTACAGCATGACTCTGTGCGGCAGAAATCCATAGAAATTGGAGTTGGAACTCAGTCACGTGACTGAGATAAAAATGCTTTGACACTGGCTGGGTGAACACAGAATCCTGACAGAAACCAAGAGATAAGACTGATGGAATGCTTTTCTGTGAGAGCTCACTGAAGAGTTGGGGTGCAAGTTTTCAGATCCTGCGTAGAGGACAGAGTGAAGCCATATTCATCCCACCCATTGGTGCTGTAAGCCTTCTGGGAGAAATACAGGGCCATATACTGGAATCCAGGGTTGCTTACATGGAAGTCTGCCTCTGCTGAGGAGAGGTGCATTTGCACCAGCTGAAGTACACCTGAGAATCAGTGCCACAGACCCCTCCCCCAGAAGACCATCACAGATAAGTCACTCCTGTCAAGTTTACTGATCACAGAGGGCTGCAAAGCTTCAAATTTTAGGGAAAACACTAAGTAGCATTCTTTGTATTTTTATTTTGAAGTCTTTTATTTATTTTTTTGTTTTTTTCTTATTTTTCATGTCTTTTTTGGTAATTTTTGTTCCTTTTTAAATTTATGTTATTTCATTTTATTCTTATTGTATTTTATTTTTTTCTTTATTCTTTCCTTTTCTGGACACAATGATGAGATGGATAGATTCACCTGAAAAGAAAGAATTGGAGGTAGTACTCACTACCAAAGATTGAATCACTATGGATATAAGTCAAATATATGAACTAGAATTTAAAACAATGATTCAAAAGATACTAGACAGACTAATAAAAGCATAGAAGACACTAGAGTATCCCTCACTGTAGAAATAAAAGAACAAAAATCTAGACAGGCCCTAATTAAAAATGCTATTACAGAGAATCAGTCCCAAATGAAGACTATGAGAAGGACAGTGAATGAGGCAGAAGAGGAAGTCAGTGATCTAGAAGATAAAATAATGGAAAATAAGGAAGCTGAAAAAGAGAGAAAGAAAACTATTGGATCACGAAGGGAGATTTTGAGAACTCAGCACTTCCATAAAGTTAAATATTACCCAGATAATAGATATACCAGGAGATGATGAGAGGGACAGAGTGGGGAGAAGGTTTATTTCAACAAATTGGAGCTGAGGAATTTCCCACCTAGTGGAAGGAAACTTGTACTCAAATCCAGGAGGTACAGAGAACTCCTCTCAGAATCAATAAAAATATGTCAACATCTTGACCTGTAAGAGTCAAGCTTTCAAATTGCAGTGATAAAGAGAAAATCCTAAAAGCAGCTCAGGACAAGAGAACGTTAACCTCTAAGGGTAGATACATAAGGGTGGCAGCACACCTGTCCACAGACATCTGGCAGTCCAGAAAGGACTACATGATATATTCAATGTGCTAAATGGGTAAATTATGCAGCCAAGAATACTTAGCCCAGGGAGCCTGTCATTCAGACTAGAGAGATAAAGCGTTTTCCAGGACAAACAAAACTTCAGGACTGTGAACACTAAACCAACCCTGAAGGAAACATTTTTGGGGATCCTCTGAGTGTAGAGAGAGCCCAAAGGTAACAAAAATCCAGAAAGGAACAGAGACAACCTACAGAAACAGCAACTCTGCGTGTAATACAATGGCAATGAATTCCTATCTTTCAATATCACTCTGAGTGCAAATGGACTCAATACCCCAATCAAAAGATATAGGATATCAACAAGGATTAAAAGAAAAACAAGACCCATTAATATCCTGTTCACAAGAGACTCATTGCAGAGGCAAGGCAAGTCGAGTTTGAAATTGAAGGCATGGAGAATCATTTTTTATGCTAATGGGCATGTAAGGCATGCTGAGGGAGCCATCCTTCTATATTAGACACACTAGATTTTAAACTGAAGGCTATTATAAGAGATGAAGAAGGACACTATTACATAATAAAAAGAATATACCCAACAAAGAGATCTAACAATTGTAAATAATTATGCCCCTTGGGAGCCACCAAATATACACATCAATGAATTACAAAATTAAAGAAACTCCTTGATATGAATACAGTAATAAAAGAGGACTTTAAGAACCTACTCACAGCAATGGACAGATCATCTAAGCAGAAGATCAACAAGGAAACATGGGCTTTTCCCAGTGTTAGGTCCGTGTGTTAGGAATGTCCCTGATGAACATGGATGGAAACCTGCTCCCCAAGAAAATAGCTAATAGGATCCAACAGCACATTCAAGGGATTATTCACCACAGCCAAGGGGGATTCATTTGTGGGATGCAGGGGTGGGGCCATATCTGTAAATCAACCAATGTGATACAACATAAGAACATTTGACACTTCAACAGATAAAAAGAGAGCATTTGATAAAATACAGTACCTTTTCTTGATAAAAAAAAAATCTACATGTAGGGGAAGAAGAAAAAGCTTCAATATCATGAAAAACCACAGCAAATATCATCCTCATTAGAATAAAGGTGAGAGTTTTTCCCCTAAGGTCACTAACACAACAGGGATGTCCACCCTCACCACTATTGTCAAATATGCTACTGGAAATCCTACCCTAAGCAATCAGAGAACAAAAATAAATAAAACCACCCAAAGTGGCAACAAAGAAGTCAGTTTTCTTCCTCTTTGCAGTTGACAAGCTATTCTATATAGAAAACCCAAAGACTCCATCCCAAAATTGTTAAAAACCTATACAGGAATTCAGCAATTCTCAGGATATAAGTCCAATGTTCAGAAGTCAGTTGCATTTCTGTACACTAACAATGAGCCAGAAAAAAGAGAAATCAAGGAATTGATTTCATTTACAATTTCATGAAAAATCAGGATTGACCCTGACCAAAGAGGTAAAATACCTGTATTCTGAAAATTATTGAACTCTTAGGAAAGAAGTTGAGGGAGACACCAAGGAATGGAAAAACATTCCATGCTCATGGATTAGAAGAACAAATGTTATTAAAATATCTATGCTACCCAAAGAAATCTACACATTCAATGCAATCCCCATCAAAATATCATCAACATCTTTCAGAGAGCTGGAACAAACAATCCTAAAATTTGTGTAAAACAAAAAAAGAATCCAAGAGGCCAACAGAATGTTGACAAGGAGAATGAAAATGGGAGGCATCACAATTCCAGACTTCAAGCTGTATGCCAAAGCTGTAATCACCAGGACAGTATGGTACTTGCACAAAACCAGAAACCTATATCGATGGAGCAGAATGGAAGACCCAGGAATGGACCCTCTACTCTATGGTCTCCCAGTCATTAACAAAGGGGAATGAATATCCAATGGAAAAAAAGAGAGTCTCTTCAACAAATGATGTAGTGAAAATTGGACAGCCACAGGCAGAAGCATGAACCTGGACCACTTTCTTACACCATATACAAAAACAAACTCAAAATGGATGAAAGACCTAAATGTGAGGAAGGAATCCATCAAAATGCAAAACACAAGCAACAACTTCTTTGACCTTGGCCAATACAACTTCTTGCTGGAGGCAAGGGAAAAAAATCCCAACACAAACCACTGGAACTTCATCAGAGAAAAAAAAAAAAAATTTGCACAGCAAAAGAAACAAGCAACAAAACTGGAAGGCAGACTACAGAATGGAAGAAGACATTTTCAACTGACCTAAATAAAGGTCTAGTCTCCAAAATCTAAGAAGAACTCATCAAACTCAACACCCAAAACCCCAAAAAATCCAATGAAAAGGTTGCCAGAAGAAATGAACAGACAAATCTGCAAAGAACACATAAGTGGCTTACAGACACATGCAAAAAACTTCAACATCACTTTTTATCCGAGTAAAACAGATCAAACCCATCATGAGATACCACCTCACACCAGTCAGATTGCTCAAATGAGCAGCTCAGGAAAGAACCTATGTTAGCAACAATGCAGAGAAAGGGAACCCTCTTACTGGTGAGGGTTGTAACTGGTGAGGTTGAGGCTAACTTACTGGTGAGGTTGAGGCTGGTGAGAATGTGAACTGGTGCAGCCACTCTGGTAATAGTATACAAGTTCTCAGAAAGATAAAAATAAACTCCCCTATGACATAGCAATTCACTACTAGGTATTTATCCAGGGGGTATAAATATGGTGATTAGATGAGGCACATGCCCCCAGTGTTACTGCAGCAATGTCCTCAAAAGACAAACTATGGAAAGAACCCTGATGTCCATTCACTTGGTATACATACTCAATGGCATATTACTCAGTCAACAAAAAGAAGGAAATTTTTTTCTCTTGTAACAGTGTGGATGGAATTGGAGGGTATCATGCTAAGTGAAATAAGTCACTTAGAGAAAGACAAATACCATAATATTTCACTCCTATGTGGAATTTAGTATACAAAACTGATGAACATGGGTGAAGGGACAGAAAAATAAAACAGGCAAAAAACAGAGAGGAAGACAAACCATGAGAGACCCTTAACTAAATGGGGTATATACTGAGAGTTGCTGGAGGGGAAGTTGGTTGGGGGATGGGGTAATTGGCTGATGGGCATTAAGGAGGGTGCTATATAGAACTCATGAATCACTAAATTCTACCCGTAATTAAAAATACAATGTATTACTTTCTGATTTCTTTTTTTTTTAGTTTCTTTTTTTTTAATTTAAGCTTTATTTAAACATATAATGTAACCCCACCACCCTCTCCCAACCCCTCTCCCCCCCACCCCCCTCAGTTTGTTTTATGACATTTAGAGTCTCTTTTGGTTTGTCTCCCTCCCAATCCCATCTTGTTTCATTTTTACTTTTCCTACCACCTTAACTCCCACCCCCGTTGCATCTCCAATTCCTCATATCAGGGAGATCATGTGATAGTTGTCTTTCTCCAGTTGACTTATTTCGCTAAGCATAATACGCTCTAGTTCCATCCATGTCGTCGCAAATGGTAAGATTTCATTTCTTTTGATGGCTGCATAGTATTCCATTGTATATATATACCACATCTTCTTTATCCATTCATCTGTTGATGGACATCTAGGTTCTTTCCATAACTTGGCTATTGTGGACATTGCTGCTATAAACATTCAGACCTGGTAATTAGTGAACATTAGAAAACCTTACTCACTTCACTGTTATAATCCAAAGAAACAGGAGAGAAAACAGGATAGGAAGGAAAGGATTCTGTATTGATCTGAAAAAAGAGTAGAACATTATAATGGTAAAAAGAAAAAAAATCCACGCTTTCTCAAACACTGCCAGAAATACCCATTACTCAGTCATGCAAGTTCATAGTCAGTGAGGGGAGAAGAAAATGAAAACCAATGCCAAGAACCCAAGTGAATCTCTATGGAAAAGTTATGAGTATCATCACCTGTGGGAAGAGACCTATGCTTGTCTTCTTAAAGTCATCAGGACACACTTATAGCAGAAGATGGACCGAAGTGAGCAATGAGTCTACTAGAGGCAAAGATTAGAATCTTAAGTGACTATAATAAACCAGCTCCTCTGCTTCATGGAAATCTCTAATGTCAGCAAAGGAGCGGTGCCCTTCTTTGGCACTGTACAATTAAATTGGATGAAATATAAAAACAGGAGCAGAAATACCTGACTTGAGTAAGGAGCTTGTCCTCCAGGATACTGAGAAGGCATCTGTCCTCCAGGAAAGCCACCTACACATTAAAAAAAAATACAGTAAAAAAAAAAAAATACAATGTATGTTAGCTAACTTGAATTTAAATAAAACTAAAATATAAATGTAAAAAAAAAAACCAAGGGTCTAAAAATGTAAAAGGAAACACTCTTCTCACTAGCTCTTTAAAAATACATAGCTGGGTGCCTGGGTGGCTCAGTGGGTTAAGCCTCTGCCTTCAGCTCAGGTCATGATCTCAGGGTCCTGAGATTGAGTCCCGCATCAGGCTCTCTCTGCTCAGCGGGGAGCCTGCTTCTCTCTCTCTCTCTGCCTGCCTCTCTGCCTACTTGTGGTCTCTCTCTCTCTCAAATAAATAAATAAAATCTTTAAAAAAATACATAGCTATTTTTCATCTTAAACATATGTTTATATAAGATGTACATGGAATTTAAGAAATGGAACAGGTGAATAATATGGGAAGGGGGGAAAGAAAAAAAAAAAAGAGAGAGATGGAAGCAAGCCACAAAAGACTTTTAAGGATAGAGATAATCTGAGGGCTGATTGAGGAAGGTGGGTAGGGGGTGGCTACATGGCTGATGGTTATTAAAGGGCAATTTTTGTGATGAATACTGGGGATGTATGTATGAGATGAATCACTGAATTCTACTCCAAAAACCCATTTTGCACTATGTGGTCTCTAACTAAAATTTAAATTAAACAAACAACAAACCTGTAGTAAGGTGAGTTTCCCAGCCAGCTTCTGCATTTGAGTCCCTGTACCCACACTGGAAGTTTGTGTGTGGTGCTTAGGGCAGAGTGAAAAGTGCTTCAACAGAGACAGCAGAAGGCACTGTGGGAGCACACAGGAGAAAAGCACAGGGGCCTGCCCAGATGGCCTGGAACCACAGAGTTCACTACCAGTGGTGAGGAAGGAGGACACCGGGGACCAGCTGCCTGCTGTGGCCTGCACTTTCTCCATCCATTGGCTCAAGCAGTGGAGGGCTGACACCACCAAGCCATGTACCCAGGTTTCCATTCGTGTGTTACTGGGCTGTCCTTGCACTGTTCACTCAGTCATAAGTGATTTCCTCATTCATTAAAGCATGCATTCAGCCAGCATTTATTAAAAACTTTTGTGTGCTTGGCACTGTGTCTGGGCCTGTCCTTATCCCCCAACAGTTCAACATGTAATTAGGAATTCAGCAGAAAAGATTATGAGGCCCCATGTATGCTGACCGGTTCATCAAGTTTCCCCAGCTTGTGGCATTAGTGTCTGGGACATAGCAGGAGCTCAAAGAATACTTGCTGTATGAGTGAATAAAAATATAACTAGTGATAATACTTCTTACTTACTGAGCTCTTTCCACTCTGCATATACTGTCTTAATGCTCAAATGGTCCTGTTATTATCTTATTTTATTGATAAAGTGAAGCAAAGAGAGGTTAAGTAAATTGCTTAAGGTCACAAAACCAGTCTGAACTCTTAGCCACATTCCCTGTGCCATCACAGCAGTGGAAGGCAGGATGCACCCCTGGCCAAGGTATAGCAGATAAGAGAGACTTGCATTATCAGAGGGCAGAATGGTCAGGAGAGGCTAGGGCAGAGTGGGAAGGCTTCGTGAAGATCAGACAGAAGGGCTAGTAGAAGTAGAAGAGGAGACCATCTTGCTTGATGGAAGGGGAATGGTTGGAGGAAGCCAGGGTTTAAGGAAGGTGCCCACAGTAGATCCTGCACACATGCTTCCTGGGTCGAGGACCTAGGGTGCCAGTAAGGACACATCCATCAGCAAATGTGAGGTCTCCCATATTTCAAGCCCCAGGCTATGTGCTTGGGAGGACGTGAACATGAGTAAGAGCTCCCCTCCAGGATGGACAGGAAGGCAAAGGCAGAATATGCAAATGACTATGCACCCAGAGAGGAAGTGCTGATAGCCAGAGTGGTGTGGGAACAGTTTTCTGGGAGGGAGAGATTGGTCCCAGTTGGGAAGATCAGAACAGGCTCCTGGATGAGGTCACATTTGAACAGAGCCATAGGAGGTGGGTAGGATGGCAACTTGCAGTGGGGAAGGGCACCCTGGGACGAGAACAGCAAAGACACAGGCCCGGAGGGGCATAGGGCAGGTGGGCCTCATGTGTCTTGAGCTGAGGGCCTCTGGGTGCTGACAGGATATGGCAGGCCCACACTGAGAGGACTATGTGTGCTGTGCTAGGAAGCTCAGCGCTCTCCTCTGGGTGATGGGGATCCGAGGGAGTTTTCTAGGACAGGGACAGGTGTTGCTTCCCAAGAGGCAACAGAAAAATACTTGTCTTCTGGGGTGCCTGGGTGGCTCAGTCAGGTTGGCAAATGACTCTTCATTTCAACACAGGTCAAAAACTCATGGGTCCTGAAATCAAGCCTCTTGTAGGGCTCTGTGCTAGCCGGGAGTAGGCTTGAAGATTCCCCCCCACTCCCACCTCTCCCCCAACACTCTCTTGTCTCTCTCTCTCAGGCTTTCTCAAATAAGTATATAAACCTTTTAACAACTTAGTTGTCTTGGGGTGCCTGGGTGGCTCAGTGGGTTGAGGCCTCTGCCTTTGGCTCAGGTCATGATCCCAGGGTCCTGGGATCTAGCCCCGCATTGGGCTATCTGCTCAGCAGGGAGCCTGCTTCCTCCTCTCTCTCTGCATGCCTCTCTGCCTACTTGTTATCTCTGTCAAATAAATAAATAAAATCTTTTAAAAAAATTAGTTGTCTTCTAAGCTGAAAGTTCCTTGAGGGCATGGCCCTCATTCTATGAACAGGATTAAGAACAGTAATGCTGAGGAATGTAGAAAGCCATTCCCCCTGAAGATTTCTCCTCAGAGTCTGGGAAGTACAATGGGAATTCCCTTTACCAGGAACCAGGATGTCTGGGCCCAATTCTGAATGCATCACTAACTGACCCATAGCCTTGCTCAAGTTTCTCTGGGGAAATCAAGTTCTTCATCTGTAATACAAGGGGTCTGATCACCTCCAAGGGCCCCTCTAACCCCAGCACACCCCCTATTAATGTAAGATCCATCCCATGACAACCCCTCATCCTCCTAAGAACACTTTGGACAGATCCAGGCAGATATGGGAAGGCTCAGCCATGCTTGCTGGGCTATCTACATGATGAAAGCAGAGTGGGACAGGCACCCAAGGGAGTCCTCATCCCCCACCAGCCACGGGCTGATCCAGGTGGGAAGGCCCAACCTCCAGTGGGGCCGGGAGAAACCTGAGGCAAGACAGGTGCCAGAGAAAAGAAAAGGCAGGGCACTGGTTGGAAGGGAAGGGAGCTAACCCGGCAGCTACCTCCAGGCACAGGGCTGTGTATTTCACTGAACTACAAAAAGAGTTCTCTGAACATTTCCTGCCCTACTCCAGCCCCCTCCTGTCAGTGACAGCTCAGCTCAGGGTTACCTCTCTGTTGGTTCCTCAGGCATTCTTCTCAGGACAGCTGAGTGCCCAGGCTAGAGCCTGACTAGAATTGTAGGCTCAGCAGCACACACTCAGAGCCCTTAGTGTGGCTCTCCAACCTGTGCAAGTGAGCTGCCAGCTTCCCCAGACAGGAGCCCACCCTCCAGCTCTTTATTCTCCATGCCCCTCCACCTACCAAAATTCTTTAAAATCTTCCTCTTGGAAGCCCTCCTTGATTGATTTGACAAATTAAACCTTCCTTCATATATCTTAGCTCATGGTCTGCTGGAGCCTTATGCCTTCAAATGTTCTGCTTTCTGGACTTCCCCAGATATTTTGAAAAGCATTTCTCCCATGTGTAGGACAAGGTCTTCTTGCAGTTCAGTTGGATCCCATTCTTTCTTTGTACTCTTTGTTGGCTCCTTCATTCCTGAGAGCAGCCAGTGGGAGGTGTTGTGGAAGCTTGATGGCATTTTCTTCTAAGCCCCCTACCACCTGCTTCTCCACCATTCTAGGAGAGTCTTTGCTCTTGAAACCAGGGCTCACAGGTGTTTTTAATTAGGTGGCCCCCTAACCAGCCCTCAGGACCCTCTCCAGCACAGCCAAGTAAACCTGAACCCTAACTTCAGGGGGAATTCTGCCCATAGGGTAGGTTAACCCTTGTCCCTGAGAGCCCTGTTCTGGGACTGTTGGCCTGTTCAAGATCTCTGGCTATACTGCACTTCTTGGCCTGCATGCAGGCAGGATGCACCCAAACAGTGGACCAGGGCCTTACAGGGACTTTCCTGCCTATGGAGCTGGAGCCCAGACCCAACCACCTGCACATTCATCCTGAAGTGGTAAATGCATGTTGGTGACAATATATCCCCTTTGGACTTGCCACCTAGAGGGTCCCAGGCTTCTCCAACAACCAGGGCACAAAGTGTCTCTTATTGGAGGTTACAACAGCCAACCCACTGGCCCCACCTTGGGAAGGCAGGACAGTATGCTCTCTCTCTGCCTGCAGGAGAAATATGAACATTTGTGTAGGTTATGGCTTGGGATTATAAGGATGCATTGTTCCCCCACGATACTTCTCCTTTGTCCCAGTGTCTCCTGACCTCTGCCCAGTTCTAGGTCCTTAGCTACCATGACCTTCATGGCCAAGACATGTGCAGCTCACCTTCATCACAAGGCCTTGTGTAGCTGGGGCCCTCCAGGCCCAAAGAGATGACAGCCAGTGTCCAATCACTCCACAGTCTCCAGCATGGAGAGGCTGAACATACTTAAAATCGCCCTAAGCAGCGACAAACGGATGCCAGTCAGGACCTATTGGATCCTGCTGCCTGAAGGGCCCCATGGTTCTCTAGCTGAAAGTGTTTCCAGGTATCTTCAATTAGATGGTATCCTCACACCCAAGTCTTCAGGGCCCACACATCCAGGCAGTCAGGGAACTTCTATCTCTACATTCAGGAGCACTATGCCCCTGCCTGTCCTGTTCCACATCATGGGATACTCTGCACCAAGCTGGAGCATGCACAGCACTCTCCTTTCAGATGCCCTGAGGCCCTTAGGGCACTGCAGGCCCATGGACCCCCAGCTGGGCCTTGGTCACCTGCATTATCTCAGGTGTAGTGAGGCCCACACACTGAAAATCCTCCTCAGCGCAAGGGGGTAGTGGACACATGCCAAATTCGAAACATTAAGCTACACAATTGCTCATCTTTCCCCTAAAGGTAGAACCACAAGTATCAGCACTGCCTTGCCAGGATGGACTTGGCAACTGATGAAAGTAGCTCCAGCTTAATAGTAGACCTAGGAATACTGAGTGCTGGAGAAGACTTGGACCTCAGCAGGCAGACTGTCACCATTTAAAAGGTGTTTCAGAAAAATCTGGGGGTTGATTCCCTCTACTCTAGAAGGTACGCAGGTGGTTGGGAAGCAGGTTGAGCTCCAGAGGCCTCCCCAAGCCTGGCTGTTGGGGGGTTTACTGCATACTGGCATGGGACATGACATGGGAGTGGCTGATCACTGGAACAGACTTCTCAAGTCACCTGCCTCTTTCCAAACTCTAATTACAGTTTTCCATTGAAGGCAGAGATGGAGAAATCAGCCTTGCCAGGGCAGAGCCAGACAGGCTGGGTATCTTCCAGTAAGACACAGTGGGGAAATTTTATTCCTGAGACCCCATCCCGAGTGGGTTCAAATGGATACTGGCTATTGCCAGTTGAAAACTGCAACCTCCATGGATGTATCACATTCCCTGATTTCAAACTCTACTAAAACACTCTAGTAATCAAAATAGTAGGACTCTCAGACATATAGATGAATGGAATGGAATGGAGAACCCAGGAAAAGCCACATACATAAAGATCAATAAACAGACGCAAGTGCATACAAGGAAAAAAGGACAGTGTCTTCAGTTAAGGATGTTAGAAAGACTAGGCATGCATAGGAATGAAACTGGACCACTGTCTTCGAGCACACACAAACATAAGTTCATAATGAATTACAGACTTGACTATAAGACCTGGAACCATAAAACTCCTAAAAGAAAACAGTCAGGAAGTGCTTTAACACTGGTTTTAGCAATGTATTTTGGGATTAGTCCCCTCAGGCAAGGCTCCAGAAGCTAAAATAAACAAATGGGTTAATATCAAACTGAACAGCTTTTGCACAAGAAAGGAAACCTACAACATAAGGAAAAAGCAACCCAGTGAATGGGAGAAATTTGCAAATTTGCAAAAGGCGCATCCAATGAGAGTCAATATTCAGAATATGTAAAAAACTTCTATAACTTCACGCCAAAACCACAAATAACTTGATTGAAACATGGGCAGCAGATTTGAATAGACTCTTTCCCAAAGAAAACACAGATGGCCAACAGGCTTCCAAAAAGATGTTCCACATCACTGGTCATCAGGGAAATGCAAATCAAAACCACAATGACGTATGGCTTCATATCTGTCAGAGTGGCTATTACAAAAAGACAAAAAATAACAAGTGTTGGTGAGGATGTGGAGAAAATGGAACCCTTGCACACTGTACATTGGAAGTACATTGGTGTAACCACTACGGAAAACACTACAGATGTTCCTCAACTAACTCAACATAGAAATACTGTATGACCCAGCAATTCCACTTCTGAGTATAAACCTTAAGAAAACAAAAAACCCCAATCCAGAAAGAAGCATGCATCCTTCTGTTTCTGGCAGCATTATTGGTAAGGGCCAAGATATGGATGTAATCCTAAGCCCCTCTAGATAAATGAATAAAGAAGATGTAGTATGTATACATAACTAATATTACTCAGTCATGAAAATGAATGTAAGCTTAACATTTCCAACAACTTGGATGGACCTAAGAGTATTATGCTAAGTGAAATAAGTCAGAGACAGACAAATCCAGAATGATTTCACTTACAGGTGGAATCAAAAAAACAAAATAAGCAATTAAAATAAAACAGATAGAAGCGTATAGATTCAGGAATCAAGCTGATGGTTACCACTGAGGGAAGAAGGGGTAAGGGGCAGGTGATTCAGGTGAAGGGGACTAAGTGGTACAATCTTCCAGTTATAAAAGAAATAAATTAAATAAATGTAATAGACACACAGGGAGTATACTTAATATAATTGTATGATGACAGATGGTAACTAAACTTACCCTAAGGATCATTTCATAATGTTTAAAAGTATTGAATCACTCTGATGTACACCTCAAACATGTAAAATATTGTATATCAATGATACTTCAATTAAAAAGTAATTAATGTAAAAATTAGTTAAATTGAAAAATAAAATTGGTAACTTACAAACATTCTGGGCTGGGCTCCCTCTACCAAGCATAGTGTGGGGTTGCTTAGGAACAGGTCCCAGCTGCCCAAGATGTGCCGAAGGCTTGTGCAGGGCTGCTCAGTTCAGGGTTCCCAGGGATCTGGAACAAGGCTAGGGTTTACAGATGCTGGTTACAGGAGACGTCTCTTGGGGTACAAAGGGATGGTGCAATCACATGCCTTATATGCACAAAGGAGCATAGGCTCAATTTAGACAAAGCTGGAGGATACTGGACTAGCCAGGTCAAGGAAGGGGGATGGCTGGCAATTCTGCCAATCATAGACAGCTGGGCTCTCTGGCAAGGGAGAGATTGGTCCCCGATCAGGAAAACGGTACAGACGGACTGTGCATGGACTGTACATGCCGGTGTTGCCGTTCATGGTATCCCATGATCTGGAACAAGCAGAGTGTCTGGGGGCACCAGTTCATAGGCTCCATCTCTGGAGGGATAAGGAGTAGTCTAATTTCAAGACATAACCTGCAGAAATGAGCACACTTGGTCAAAAGGCACAGCTGGAAGATATTGGAATATATTCCCAGGCCGTTGCTAGTTGTCTGAAAGGTTATTCTTCTAAGAAGAGTCCTCTGGGTTCCCTGGTTCTGGAAAAGCCCTTGATCTGACTAGGTACCAAGTCCAAATAAGGATTTGCAGCAGCTGATTCAGTGTGATTCTTGGGGAGGGAGCTTGAGATGGTGCTACCAGAATCCCAGCCCCGCACCTGCTCTGTGCTGCCCTGCAAGCAGGTGAGCTCCAGGTGAAGCTTGCAGCCTCTCATGCCAAAGTCCCATATTTCCCATTCTCAGGTATCTTCATCCTTTTGTGTCCACTGCAAGTTCCTCTCCTTTGGGATGCTAGGGCCCCGTGGTAGGAAGAAACTACCCACTGTGCCCCCAACTCAACATCCTAGGTCCTGCAGTGGAGGCTTGACAGTGCAAGGACCTGGGGTTTGCCCACAATGCAGCCAGAGCAAGGTGTCATCAAATAGGTGCCTATAAATGTTGCATGAAGGATGGATTGTGCCACAAAGTCTAGATGGGGGGAACCAGGAGCAAATCTTGTAGGGTCAAAAATTCCACCTCCGAACTTGTGGGAGGAGTCTCCCACATCATTGGAAGCAGCCTCAGATTAGAGAGCACACTACTGTCCTTCACAGCTCCTTCCAGCCTTGAGAGACCCTCTGATACCTGATCACAAAACAACCTAAGGGCCAGTTGTGATGTGGGAAACATAGGCAGAAGAAAAATTATTCAATTTTCTTACTACCTACAGCCAACTTAAAGTCCTTAAAATAGGCAGAATGATGTTCCTGTTGGGCCTCAACTGCCTCGATGTTAATACTTTGCTAAGGGCAAAAGGGAACCCTCACCCAAAACCACCCCTACCCCCGGGATCATGTAGGTTGTCTTTAAGACATAAAATGTTTTTGGAAACTTTCTTTATCTCTAAACCACCCAAAATAAGTGTTGGTAACCACCACAGAAGCATATGACCCACCGATATACATCTGAAGGTTCTCATGACTTAGGTTTTATTAGATGGTAATAAATGACCTTTTCCCAACAATAGCTGGCCATCTCAAGGTCCTGGAATCATTGCTTCCAAAATTGATTAGAGACTTAGCCTATCCCTAACCCCCTGCCTACTTGAAAGTACATATTGGGCCACTCCTCATGGCCCCAGTGCAGCTCTTTCTGCATATGGGTCCTGTCCCTGTGCTCTTATAAAGCTCTTTTTGCACCAAAAAGGCCTCAAGTATTCTGTCTTGGCCCTTGCATTCAAACCCTAATGTTCTTTCCTACATCTCTTCCACCTCCCAGAACTTTCCCATCCTTCCCCAGAGGGTACTTTCCATTTAACTGTTTTGTGCTTCCTACATCCCTGCTGACTGTTTTGATTTCACATGGATCAGATCTCCATATAATTCTTATATTATATAAGAACTGAGACCTCCATTTACACAATGCAGACTCATAGGCAACAGCTTAATTCAGGCCTGAGTTCCACCCATTGGCACCTGCTGGGGGACTGGGCTCTACCATCCCCTACACTATGCAGGCATTTGGGACAGGCACTAACTCCCAGCCATGGAGGACCCAACGTCCAAGGTCTGCTGAAGGACCATGGGCTGGGTATATGCAACTTCACAGATCAGTGTTGGAAGGGATCTGGAACAGGCAAGGGTCTCTGAGTCCTGATCACAGGATTCAGCTCTTGCAGGAACAAGTTTGTGCCTAACTGAAAGCTCTACTTGGCACAAATGTGCATAGTCTCCCTGAAGGCAGAGATGGAGGAAATAGTCCTGCAGCATCAGCCCAGTGCATTGACTAGGTTACCCTTCACTAAGATACTGGCTTCCTGGTAAGCCCAGGGCACTATCAGGCAGCCAGTCCAAATGGGGCCTGGTAGTTCCCCATTTAAAGCTGCCATCTCAGGAAAGTTGGGGGCGATTGTGCCCTCTCCCCTCTGGATGCTATGCAGCTTTGGGGGACCAGCCTGAGCCTTACATGGCCCAAAAGCCAAAGGCCAGCTGAAAGAGTATAAACTCTACCATTGGGGGTGACACGGGTCAGGGGAACCTGGAATCTGGAGCAAGGCATCTGTAAGGAGAGGCTGATTTCCAGTAGTGGGCAGTTGTGGTACAAGGACACTGCCTTATTTCAGGTGCTAATCTGCACAACTATGCATTTTCATCCCCCTGAAGACACCCCTAAAGGAATCTGGACTGCCTGGTCAGGCAAGGCAGTGCAGGATGGCTTGAGATTCTTTCCAGGAACAGACACCCGAGAGCCTTGATAATGGTAAGCCCAGGACCCCATCAGGCAGCCAGTGTAAGTGGGGAGATACTGAGCCAGTTTAGAGCTGCCACCTCAGAAGGACTTTTGGGGAGTGAGCATTGTCCACCCTGGAACTCTGCATGTTCAGGGGACCCCACTAAGCCCAAGGGGCCTAGTAAGCCAGGACAGCACAACACTGCTGGCTCACACAGTGTAGACACTCTGGGACCCCACTACTTGTCTCTCCTGGTTTAGCATTCCATATGCTCTCCTATCTCTACTTGCTCCACCTAAATGGCCATCATCTGCATGTCTACATACTTACAGTAGGCATCATATTATGTGTAAGTCTTAGATTTCTTTTTTTTTTTGTATATTTTATCTATTTATTTAACAGAGGGAGATCACAAGTAGGCATAGAGGCAAGCAGAGAGAGAGGAAGGGAAGCAGGCTCCCTGCTGAGCAGATAGCCCAATGCGGGGGCTCGATCCCAGGACCCCGGGATCATGACCTGAGCCAAAGGCAGAGGCTTTAACCCACTGAACCACCCAGGTGCCCCAAGTCTTAGATTTCTTTTTCTTCCTTTTCTTTCCTTTCATTTCCTTGTTTTCCTTTCCTTTTCTTTGTTTTGCTTCCCTTCCCTCTTTCTCTTTTTCTTTCTTTCTCCCCTTTCCTTCCTTCCTTCCTTCCTTCCTCCTTCCTTCCCTCCTCTCTGTTTCTGTCTCTTTCTCTTTTTCTCTCTACCTCCCTGGCCTCTTTCCCTCCCCTCCAACCCTCCATTCCCCTTCCCTCCCTAGGGCCTTGCCTGCCTGCCTGCCTGACTTCCTTCGTTCCTTCCCTTTTATTGTTTAGGCTAACTGAGACACATTAATTTGTCTAAAGCTTTTATCCCCTTGCTAGGTACAGTTCCCAAATAAGCTATTGGCCCTAAGGATAATTTTTCTAAGTATATCAAAGCTACACCTTAGCCAGGTGTTGAAATTCATGTAGTTCTAGACTGAAACCAGTTCCTGCCAAGTGTGCCTGGGACCTTAAATTGCTCAAGGCTACTTATCACCCTTCAAAGGCCATCTACACCTCAGTTAATCTACCGGTCTGGTCGATCAAGGAGGCAACAGTCAGGACTTACAGGAAATGCACCAGAACATGTGGGACACTGCATAGTGGGGCCACAGGTTTCCTCCAGGTCTCTCTAGGGCCTTTCAAACTTGGCTTTAAGGACTGAGGCTGGAGTCCTGGTGACCTGCTGGAAAACTTCCTGCCTCCCAAAGCCCAGCACCCTGCAGCCTGTAGCTCCTGGATAAAAGGGTTATTGGCACAGGACCAGGTGGCCCCAGTGATGCACAAGCAAGAGCTTGTGCACATCTTGGATTTGGGAACTCCTTGTCTCTTCCTTCTCACCTCCTTCTGCTTTTCCTTCCTCCTTGCCTGCTCACCTGATTCTGAGCATTCATCATCTACTCTTCTATGGGCCCACACACATCTACTCTGAGCCTGCTGTGGGCCAGTCAGCAAGATGGGCACTGAGCCTATTGACATATTTAGGGGTACTTGTTCACCTTTTTCCAACCAGCCTAGTTGGGAATCTAGGCTTTCTACTGGTAAATAAAACTACCTGAATTTAAGCTAGACAATCATTAGCATCTTTAGTTAGTTGAAATGAGTTATTTTGGGGCATCTGGGTTGTTCAATAATTAAGTGTCTGCCTTCAGCTCAGGTCATGATCCCAGAGTCCTTCGATCGAGCCCTGCATCAGGCTTGCCGCACAGTGGAAATCCTGCTTCTCTCTCTCTCACTCCCCCTACTTGTGTTCTTTCTCTTGCTGTGTCTCTCTCTGTCAAATAAATTTAAAAAAAAA
>RCUC01115978.1:0-51508 GCA_003697995.1 Taxidea taxus jeffersonii | reverse complement strand
GGAACCCTCCTACACTGTTGGTGGGAATGCAAGCTGGTGCAACCACTCTGGAAAACAGCATGGAGGTTCCTCAAAAAGTTGAAAATAGAGCTACCTTATGACCCAGCAATTGCACTACTGGGTATTTACCCTAAAGATACAAATGTAGTGATCTGAAGGGGCACGTGCACCCGAATGTTTATAGCAGCAATGTCCACAATAGCCAAGTTATGGAAAGAACCTAGATGTCCATCAACAGATGAATGGATAAAGAAGAAGTGGTATATATATACAATGGAATACTATGCAGCCATCAAAAGAAATGAAATCTTGCCATTTGCGACGACATGGATGGAACTAGAGCGTATTATGCTTAGCAAAATAAGTCAACTAGAGAAAGACAACTATCATATGATTTCCCTGATATGAGGAAGTGGAGATGCAATGGGGGTGGGGTTAAGGGGGTAGGAAAAGAATAAATGAAACAAGATGGGATTGGGAGGGAGACAAACCAAAAGAGACTCTTAATGTCATAAAACAAACTGAGGGGGGTGGGGGGGAGGGGTGTTGGGAGAGGATGGTGGGGTTACATTATATGTTTAAATAAAAATTAAAAAAAATTAAAAAAGAAATAAAAGAAAAAGAAGTTAACATGCAAAATATATTAAGAACTTCAACAACTCAACACCAAAAAAAAAAGAATTTTAAAATGAGCAGAAGATATAGACATTTCTTCTAAGAATGCATACACTTGTCCAACAGACACATGGAAAGATGGTTACCATCACTCAACAGGGAAATACAAATCAACCACAGAGATATTATCTCACATATGTAAGTGACTAAAATTAAAAACAGAAGAAACCCGTGTTGGTGAGGTTGTGGAGAAAAAAGAACCCTCGGGGCATCTGGGTGGCTCAGTGGGTTAATCCTCTGCCTTTGGCTCAGGTCATGATCTCAGAGTCCTGGGATTGAGCCCCGCATCGGGCTCTCTGCTCAGTGGGGAGCCTGCTTCCTCCCCTCTCTCTGCCTGCCTCTCTGCCTACTTGTGATATCTGTCTGTCAAATGAATAAATAAAATCTTAAAAAAAAGAAAAAAGAACCCTTGTGTACTGTTGGTGGGAATGCAAACTGGTGCAGTCACTGTGGAAAACAGTATGGAGGTTCCTCAAAAAACTAAAAACAAAGCTACCAAATGATCCAGTAATTCCACTACTGGGTGTTTACCCAAAGAACACAAAAACACTAATTTGAGAAGATACATCCACCCTTACGTTAATTGCAGCATTATCTACAATAGCCAAATTATGGGAGCAGCCCAAGTGCTCATTCATGGATGAATGGATAAAGAACATGTGGTATATATACACAATGAAATATTACTCAGCAATAAAAAAGGAAATCTGGCCATTTGCAACAACACAGATGGACCTAGATGGTATAACACTAAGTGAAATAAGTCAGTCAGAGAAAGACCAATACTATGTGATTTCACTCCTGTGGAACATAAACAAGTGAATAAAGAAAAAAGTCTCTTAACTATAGAGAACAAACTGATGGTTAAGAAGGGGTGGGGGGTGGGGGGACAGGTGAAAGAGGTGAAGGGGATCAGGAGCACACTTACGATGATAAGCACTGGGCAATGCATAGGATTGTTGAATCACTGTTCTGTACACCTGAAACTAATATAACACTATATTAACTGTATTGAAACTTCAAGAATAGCTAAAAATAATAAAATGCAGATCCACCTGAGGTTTTTGATCATCATCTTGTATGAATCCAAGGATCAGGAATTCTAGAAGCACTTGAAATCATTCCCTTCAGGTGATCAGTTTATATATCCTTTGCGAAACCCTGGTACAGATACATGGGTTCAGAACAGCTCTGTCAGTTTGGAGCTCTAACCTACTTTGTGACTTGAGTAAGTCACTTTAATCTGTATCTTATTACCAATGAGTCTGAAACTCAGAGCTTTCCTTTGCTGTCACATGGCCGTGGATGTGGACATTATTGGGGGCTGGTAAAGCATTTGTAAAAAAACATTTTAGCTATTTTCCATAGAGAATGAGTCCTGGTTCTGTCCCCCTGTTAGAAAGTGGTCTGGACAGACCCTTCAGGTGGGAGTGTAGGGAGGGCCTCATAGGGGCTACATGGCTAAGTTAGTCCTTGCTATTGGCGAAGACTGTGGTCAAGACAAACACCTTGGACACAAACCTTCATTTAAGGTGGTGTCCAACTGACTCATACAGTTGATTTTAAAAGTACATAACTGCCCCGAATTTAAAGACATTAACTGGGTAGAAGAATCCCTTGACTTTCCGCAACTCAGGTTCACGCTTGTAACAAAGGGATTAGTAATGCTTTCAGATTCTGTTTATAAAAATGTTCTGGATACTGATGTTGTAGATGACATCAGGCAACATGGTAAGGGGGAGATGTCTGAACCCCATTTTCTCTTCTGTAAAACAAATCAGAAATTCCAATGTGCTTTACTCATGAGGTCAGTAAGAGGATGGAACCAGATACGAATGTGAAACTATCAGAAAGCTAAACAGATCTATGCAAGTATAAGGGAAAACACTTTAATCCTGGAGGGAAGAGGAGTTCATGGAGTCTCTTCACCAGGATTGCTCAGCCAGCGAGGATGCATGTTTAGAACTTCGCTTCTTTCCTCTGTCTATACCCCTGATCTTTCCAGACCCCCCCCTGTTCTGAGAACCCATCTAAACACTCCCCATCCTCCCTGTGGAAGGCTCACACCAAGAAAGAAATTCACCACTTACCCCACTTTTCAACATCTTGGGATCCAAGGAATGTCTGTACCCATAGCTACCTCAGGGTGAGACCTGGTTGGGGGGCAGGTTGGAAACAGCCTTCTGTTCACTCCCCATCCTCCCTGTGGAAGGCTCACACCAAGAAAGAAATTCACCACCTACCCCACTTTTCAACATCTTGGGATCCAAGGAATGTCTGTACCCATAGCTACCTCAGGGTGAGACCTGGTTGGGGGGGCAGGTTGGAAACAGGTCTTCTTCAGTTCAGTGTCCACTTTCATTATTAAAACCTCACAGAGAAATCACTTTGTTATTAGTTTGCAATGATACTATGCTAGAACTTGTTTCATCTGTTTGGGAAGAAGATAAAAGTAGGTCATCTGAGCAGTGACTTGGGAAGATGTGAAGGTCCTCCATGTGATCACTGCAGGCAGAGAAACATTAACATACTTTAGAAAGAGGTCTGGGGTCTGATCCCAGCCTTGCTATTTGGAAAGTTAACACTACCTGTCTAAGGCCACAGTTACCAACTCCCATCTGATGACCTGTAGAATGAAGTATTTATCTCATGGAGGTCCCACAAGAATTAAAATCATGGTAAAGTAATAATCTGACAGTAAGTGCTAAGAAATAGTATTATAAGATATGAAATGATCATGGAGGAGAAAGGACCACATTTACAATGAGCCAAGGAATAATGTGCCTCTAAATCCCCCAGACCAGAACAAGTTTCCTAGCAAGAGTCCCCCCCTCAGAGAGCAGTGCTCTCTGAGCCAGGGCTTCTCAGGATTGAACATGCATACAAATCACCTATGGAGCTAGTTAGAAGACAGAGTCTGATTCAACAGGTCAAGGTGGATCCTGAGATTCTATATTTCTAACAAGCTCCTGGGTGATGCCAGTGCCCCTGGGATATGGACCATACTTTGAATAGTGAGGGCATTTTAACAAGATATGCACATGATTTGCATGCACATCAAAGTCTGAGAAGCTGTATGGTATCTCTTAAGCTGTGGGCATTAAGGAAGGAACTTTTAGGATGACTCTGAGAGCTATGGCATAGTAAACTGTGGGCTAGCTTCTGGGAATAAGAGGCATTTTCTCAGGGTGCAGCTGACGCCATTATGTGCATACAAACATCCATAGTTCTCTGGGATAGTAGACAAAGGACTATAATATGTGGAAATACTCAAGATTAGCTGCATTTGCTATCTTACTTAATCCTCACATTAACTCTCTGAGGCGGGGACTCTTGTAATTGCCAACTTATAGATGAGGCTTATGGGGTTATGGTCTCAGATTCTACAACTAGGTTTAAACAAACCTATTGTGTTCAAAGTTCACAGGTCTTGGCTGTCTTGACCACCCTGATTGGGCACTTTATTTTTTCTTTTCAGTGTTCCAAAATTCATTGTTTATGCACCACACCTAGTGCTCCATGCAATACGCGCCCTCCACAATACCCACCACCAGGCTTGGGTAAGCCTGACTGGGCACTTTGATAACCATGAGAGAAGCAGAGGGACCTGCACAGTGTAGTGTGATGACTGATGACCTTGGGCTAACATCAGTGCTGGACATCTCCAGGCCCTTTCTCTGTGTCCTGCACTTGAAGATGAAGACCTAAGCACCACTGCTTCTGCTGTCATGGGCCCAATTCCTTTCCCCCTTCCCTTCCTCTCCTGTTAGACTTGGCTGGCACCGGAGCATCCAAAGAGACTGGAGGGAAAATGCAGACTATCCTATTCCATCCCTGCCTGGGGCTGTGAGATCCCTTGAACTGAAAACTGATAGGCCCTTCAGCACCATGGACAGGACTCACAGCACCTTATTCTGATCTCAACATTTTACCCCCAACCCCACAAGGCTACTTGAGGGCACCATAAACAACTAAACTTGTTTTCCCTAAACCCTTTAATTATTGTAAAAATAGAAGGCCTTCAGCCACAGTTATCCAACTTGATAACCATGAATAATGCACATTAATGCACAGGCTAAGAATAGGAAATGGGGCTGCTGATTAAGCCAGTCGTGAACAACTGGGATCAGGGGCTAAACTGTGTGTGTGTTGGGGAGGGGGCTTCAAAGAGCTATTTATCCAAACACGCACATCACCCACTCCAGGTGTAGATAACATATAATACATCAAACAGGTTGTCTAAAATCCCTGGGCCAGCAACATCGGCACCTCCTGGAATGAAATTCTGAAAGGTGGAGCCCAGCCGTTGGTTTGAACAAATCCTCAGGGATGTTTCTGATATTTTATCTAAGAATCATGGTTTTATTTCAAAAAGGGCTTTAAATATCAGTAATTTCACCAGATCTTGAAAAAAAAAAAAAGTGTCTCCGGAGAATGGAAGGAAACAGCACTGGGCAGCACAGAGGTTGAGCTGGGAGACTAGAGTCAGTCCCATTCATGCTACCTGCTAGTTGTGGCCTTGGGAAAGTTGTAACTTTTCTAAAGAGAGCTCAGGTGAGGGTCTGCTAATGCTCAGAGAGACTAGAATGTCACATAGTAATAGCTCAATGAAATGGTTATTCTCTCCACCTGCTGTCTTCTTTTAAGCAAGAAATCACTATTCTATACCACATAAAATCAAAGTATTAGCTAACAAGTTCTTCCTGGCCCACAAATCTTTGTCCTTCTATCGTTAATGCCCACACCATATTCATTCAGAACAGGTGACATGGAAGGGATGCTGGTTGTCCATTCCATTTTTTTTACTTGTATTGCCACTCCAGGGAGATAGAAATGCTCTTCCAGTGTATGGAAACAACCCACACCTAGGCACTGTTGGGGGACAGTCTTTGAAGATAATACTCCCTTACCTTAGCCCCTCTCTTCTCCTCACAGCTCCCTCACATACAGTGGGTCAGATGACAGCTTCTACTTCTGCATCCCAAACTTCCCTGATTCTCAGAACTTCAATGGAGGATCATTAGAACCAGCATCTGGATCTTCCTCTGATGCTTTTCAAAGTCCCTTTGTTCACATACTGCTCACACTGTAAAAGGAATCCCGTGTCCCCTTGAGGTAAGACACACTAATGTCATGGTATGCACACAGCTAAGCAGGACCTGCAGGAAGACCCAAGGCCTCCCCGTGGTTGCTTTGTGGTTATGCTGTCCAGAGAAGGATCAAACCAGGGGTTGGCCCATGATCTCCTGTCTAATTGGAAGTTAAGTTGGGTGGGGATGCTGCCTCTGCTGTATGAGCCACAGAGCAGCATGGTGACCTTTCTAATTCTTTTGTTTAAAAACCTCATAAGGACTACCTACAATTAAAGCTGAAATTCTTGTGGTGTCCAGACTTTCCCAGTGGCCACCTTCACGTAGCTCAATCAGTGGCTCTCAAGATGAGGCAATGTCCGGAGGTGCTTTTGGTTGCCACAATTGGGTAGAGGCCAGGGATGCTGGTAAACACACCCTACAATACACAGAACAGTCCCCCCCACAAAAAAGGTTTATCCAGCCAAAACTGCCCATGCCAAAATTGAACAATCCTGAGCTAAGTTCTGAGCTCAAATGTCCTCTCTTCAAAGAAGAATTCTGGGCCTGCATCTTCTTCTCCAAGGGGACTTGGCTGCACTTCCTCTGGGCTCCCATAGAATAACCCTGAGGGCTGTCAGAGCACCTATCACCTTAAATTCATTGACTACAGTACCCGGTCACTGTCTATTTTCTCTTCTAGAGCAAGAAGTTCTTTCAAAGAACTAGGATTGGGTCCTGGTTTTTGTTTGTTTGTTTTTGTTTTCTGTTTGTTTGGGTTTTTTTTTTTTGCCTTTTATCCTCAGGTGCAGAGTGGTCATCATTTCAACTAATAGAAATTACTTTCTTCGGTCTACAGAGCACCTAACAGGTTTGACACAGTAGATAATCAATTTTTGCCCAATCAATGATCTGGAGATTATAACTCACCTTAGTCCTCCTACTAATCAATTCTAATGGTAAAAAATAAAATATAAAAAGGGCATCTGGTACCATGGGCAATGCAGGACTCTCACCCACCGTGAGGAGTGTGCTTCTGTCAGGGCTAAGCCAGCAGGGTGTGAAGACCTTTCAGTCACTATCTGTGCCAATGACTGAACTGGGGCCACTTGACCTTTATGCCATGGACTTTGAGGCAGGCAATCTTTCAGAGTGGGAAGGATCCTTCTTTTCCTCTGATGACTTGAAGGCATTAAAACAACACTTGAGAATTGGACAAAGAAATTTTAGGGACTTTAGGGGACCTTGATTTAGAACAAATGGGCCCAGACCTAGACTTGTCTGAGGTCCTAGTGGTGGGATCACAATCCTCAGTGGATGATATGAACCTATGTCTTGCACAACCATTCTAAATTGAGCCTTGGGTTTTCTTTCCTCATCACATAAGCAGCTGCCCCTTACCTACGTGTCAAGCCACTGCACTGAGTTTTGGTGCTTGCTGCAGAACATTGAAGTGCCACCCCTGCTGCCATGGCCATGCAGCATTACACTCTGGAGTGCTCAGAAAAGTAGCACCCGCTGGGACACAGACCATACCTGGCTGTTTTACCCTTCTAATCCCCTGCCAGGTTTATGGACCCAAAGAAAATTGAAAAAAAAATCATAAAGACAATGTATGGTGTGCAATCCAAAATTCGGTCTGCTGCTGAGTCAGCTAACTCAATAAAATTCAGTTGAATTTCTTTTATTTGCTTACTGAACTTTTTCCAGTGTCACAAGCATGAAATTGGAGCATAAAATCCATGTGAGGTTTTATTTATCGTCAGATGCATTTCAGAGAAGATGCTGCAGAGGTGGCTTCTAGATAATGCTCTTCCCAACTAAATCTGTCTTCTTAATCATTGATATAAGCATGTTTTTGTGGGACATGTCATCTGCTTGTCCCCACATCTTTCCTATAAGTCTCTGGATGGATTCCAGAATCTATGCAGGCACTTATATCTCTCCACAGACTTCCCCCACACCATAGTATTGTCTGTCACTTTCTTTCTATTTTTCTTTCTTTCTTTGATATTTAAACTTTATTTTATCTTTTCAGTGTTCCAAGATTAATTGTTTATGCACCACACCCAGTGCTTCATGTAATACGTGCCCTCCTGAATACCCACCACCAGGCTCACCAACCTCCCACCATCCTCCCCTCCAAAACCCTGTTTGTTTCTCAGAGTCCACAGTCTCTCATGGTTCATCTGTCATGTTCTACTCTAGAAAGAAAAATTGGGATTTCTCAGAAACTAATTGTCCTATCCCCATGCCATTTCTGGTCTATAAAATCTCTCTTCCTGGCCTTCACCCAGCTCTAATTACAACGATTGTGAGAGCGATGATAAGACCTCAAAATATGCTAACTCCAAATTCTATACAGAGTGTCTTGTATATCAACAAATACTGATGGTTCTCACTCAGGCTACATCAAAGACCAGTCCTGTCATTACCTAACTCTGCCAATGAGGATACTGAGTCACAAGTTTAGGTAACTTGCCCAAGGTTGAACAGCAAGACAGGTTCCCAGCCCCTGGGTTGTCTGTCTCTAGTGACCACTAACACTTTCCTACTTTAATTATTCAGCAGATACATCACCAACTCCGAGATGTCAGCACAAAGTGCCCCACCTAGAAGAGAGCTCACCCTTCTGAAGTCACATCACATTTTGTCCTCACTCTTGCACAACCGAGAATAAACCATATCTTTAAATTATTCAACATGTATTAGGATTAAGATCTTCACATAAAAATATGTATGCAACTTCATATAAAAGTATATTTATTTTTTGTTCACCTAAGACACTACCATCCCAGACCATTTTCCTGATACATTAGGTTTATATTATAGGTATCTATTATATATATAATATCTATATCTATATAGTAGATATAGATGTAGATGTCTTTTTTAGATGTAAACAGGTGCAGCTTTATATTTGCTCTTATATTTGTACTTAATTGCATACATTCTTCCAACTTTAGTATCCTCCTAGTTCTTGTATGTGGCTGCATAATAGTCTGTCTGATGAATATAATTCTACTTGCCATTAGACTACTCCTAGCTTCTTGTATTCTTTACAAAGTCCTGTTAACATTTTCTGGATAGGATTTTAATTAAAAAATACTTTATCTACTATTACAAAGCTGTGATCATCAAGACAGTATGGTACTGGCACAAAAACAGACACATAGGTCAATGGAACAGAATAGAGAGCCCAGAAATAGACCCTCAACTCTATCTATGGTCAACTAATCTTCGACAAAGCAGGAAAGAATGTCCAATGGAAAAAAGCCTCTTCAACAAATGGTGTTGGGAAAATTGGACCGCAACATGCAGAAAAATGAAAATGGACCATTTCCTTATACCACACAAGAAAATAGACTCAAAATGGATGAAGGACCTCAACGTGAAAAAGGAATCCATTAAAATCCTTGAGGAGAACACAGGCAGCAACCTCTTTGACCTCAACCGCAGCAACTTCTTCCTAGGAACAATGCCAAAGGCGAGGGAAGCAAGGGAAAAAATGAACTATTGGGACTTCATCAAGATCAAAAGCTTTTGCACAGCAAAGGAAACAGTCAACAAAACCAAAAGACAACTGACAGAATGGGAGAAGATATTTGCAAACGACATATCAGATAAAGGGCTAGTATCCAAAATCTATAAAGAGCTTAGCAAACTCAACACCCAAAGAACAAATAATCCAATCAAGAAATGGGCAGAGGACATGAACAGACATTTCTGCAAAGAAGACATCCAGATGGCCCACAGACACATGAAAAAGTGCTCCACATCACTGGGCATCAGGGAAATACAAATCAAAACCACAACGAGATACCACCTCACACCAGTCAGAAGGGCTAAAATTAACAAGTCAGGAAATGACAGATGCTGGCGAGGATGTGGAGAAAGGGGAACCCTCCTACACTGTTGGTGGGAATGCAAGCTGGCGCAACCACTCTGGAAAAAAGCATGGAGGTTCCTCAAAAAATTGAAAATAGAGCTACCTTATGACCCAGCAATTGCACTTCTGGGTATTTACCCTAAAGATACAAAAGTAGTGATCTGAAGGGGCACATGCACCCAAATGTTTATAGCAGCAATGTCCACAATAGCCAAGTTATGGAAAGAACCTAGATGTCCATCAACAGATGAATGGATAAAGAAGAAGTGGTATATATATACAATGGATATATATACCATACAATATATACAATATTCAGCCATCAAAAGAAATGAAATTTGCCATTTGCGATGACATGGATGGAACTAGAGGGTATTATGCTTAGCGAAATATGTCAATCGGAGAAAGACAACTATCATATAATCTCCCTGATATGAGGAAGTGGAGATGCAACGGGGGTGGGGGTTAAGGGGGTAGGAAATGAATAAATGAAACAAGATGGGATCAGGAGGAAGACAAACCAAAAGAGACTTTTAATGTCATAAAACAAACTGAGGGGGGTGGAGGGGAGGGTGTTGGGAGAGGGTGGTGGGGTTACATTATATGTTTAAATTTTTTTTTAATTTTTTTTAAATTTATTTGACAGAGAGAGAAATCACAAGTAGGCAGAAAGGCAGGCAGAGAGAGAGTGGGAAAGCAGGCTCCCCGCCGAGCAGAGAGCCCAATATGAGGCTTGATCCCAGGACCCCGAGACCATGACCCGAGCCGAAAGCAGAGGCTTAACCCACTGAGCCACCCAGGTGCCCCATATGTTTAAATTTTTAAAAGTAATGCATTTCAACCGTCATTAAGATAGAAAAAAAAAGTTCAAGTAAAAAAATACTTTATCTAAAATATTTGGCTAGAATGATTTCTTGGGAATGTGATACCGGGCTGGGCACACTTACTTCTACTTCCTGACTGTTCTTCTCAAGGTGCAGTAGACTTACAAGCATTCCAGTTAACCCCTAAGCTACTTTGCTCACATAACTATTGCTGCCACCTCCCTCCCTGAGGCGCCCTGTGGACTGGGTCTGGTTATTAGAATCATCACTCCTTTCCTATCTGTGAAGCAAGCATGGGATGTTAACTTTCAACAACCATCTTGAAAAAACTGATTTTCTTGCATTGTTCCTTCTCTTGGTTGGGTTTATGAGCTCCTGGAGGGTAGGACATAAGTTTTGGAGACCAGTGAATCAATTACTCCTTAGCGCTCATCTATTCTCTGAAGAGATGTTAGCTACCTCACTTTTGGGGGGTGTGGGGGGACTTCAGCAATTTTATCTGGTGGAGAAATGAAAATATTGAAGTCAATGTGATTAATTTTTTAAAATAAATCTTTAATATGAATCTGGATGCCAGAATCTACTGAGTTTCCTCAGGGTACTTCTACCCTCTTGAATCTCAGGACATCATTCTGAAGAAACCAACTCAAACTGCTTAGGCAAATTAGTGCAGATTATCCAGCAAGTTAGTGGTGCAGCCCAGATCAATTCCATGAACCCACGTTTGAACACGACAGGAGTCTCACCTTGTCCTCCTCTGCTCCTAGAACCCAGGTTCCCAGGGGAAGCAGGACAGCCTGGAGGATGGCAGCTATCTCTGGAGCATCCCTTCACGGGAACACCTGCATGAGGGACCCTGGAGTGGACGCTTGGGCCCCATGCCACTAGAGGGCACTGCGTGCCCAGGAAGAGGCGGCAGTGCTGTTCTCTACCAAGTCTGGCTCTGGCCCCCAGACCAGAGGGTCTCTCAGGACTCACTGAAATAGAACTCAATGGAAATAGCACAATTTAGAAAATGCACCAAAACCAGCCCACATCTTTTTCTACTCCTAGATTGCCTATCCCTGTGGAATCCAGCCTCCACATCTAAACAGGAATGACTCAGCTGCCCCCACAAGGCAGCCTCACACCAACGTCCACCTGTGCTTGTCCAAGTATATTTCTGACAATCAAAGCCGAAACCTCTGGAAAGGGCCTACTGAAGGCCATCACAGCCCCTGGTCCCTTTCTCTGCCCCTGCAGTGGACCAGGCAACTCAAGCCAGGACTCTCGGCCAGAACTTATCTCCTCATTTATCCTAACAGAATAGCCACACAAACAAGAGCTGACACTTATCCTCCCAACAATATGTGAGAACTATTATTACCTTCTTGTTTTTAAGGCTTATTTTTAGAGAGAGCACTCATGTGCGAGCGTGTGCACAAGCAGGGGGGAAGGGCAGAGGGAGCGAGAATCTTTAAGCAGACTCAACACTGAGCTCAGATCCCCACGCAGGGCTGGATCCCACAACCCTGAGATCATGCCCTGAGCTGAAATCAAGAGCCAGATGCTTAACTAACTGAGCCACAAGACACCCCTTATTATCCTCCTTTAGAGAAGAGGAAACAGACTCAAAATAGTTAATCTGAGTCAAAGTCAGCATTTGAAGTCAAGTCTGTTTGGTGCCAGAGTCTGGTCTCCGTACTGAGTCATCGAGCTGCCTTTGGTCCTCTGACTACCCTGAGATCACAGTGTAATGTATGGAACTTGGGATGTTCATTCATCCCCTCGTTTATTCAGCAAATTATTTGCTTTATTGAGGTAACCTGGATCTACAAAAACCTGCATACCTCTAGTGTATACATCTTGATGAGTTTGGGTTCATGTGAAGACCATGATACCATCATCACAACAAAGGTAGTAAACCTGCCCATCACCTCCAAAAATTTCCTGTGTCCTTCTATAGGTTTTTGTGTTTGTTTTGGCAAGAACGCTTAATGTGAGATTTATCTTCTTAATGCATTTTTAAGTACACAACACTGCATTGCTAAGGACAGGTACCATGTTGTACAGCAGAGCTGTAAAGTTATTCTGCATAACAAACTCTTACCCATTGAATAACCATCCCCTCCTCCTCTCCCCGGCCATTCCCTTCTCAAGGTCCTCCGAGGATCCTGTCTGATCTCTGTGTCATCAGCCATAATGTCTCCTCTTTCGTTTCTGATTACAGCTATGTGACTCTCCTTTTCTTGGTTGAGCTTCAAGTTTGTCCATTTTATTTACCTTAAATAGCTCTTATTTCCATCTTTTCTATGGTTTTCCTAGTCTTTATTTCATTTATTTATGCTCTAGCCTTATTCCTTCTGCTAAATTTGGGCTCACTTCATTCTTTTTCTAGCTCCTGTGGTACCACAGCCTTGGGCTATTTGAGATCTTTCTTCTTAATATGGGCCTTTACTGCTATAGCCTTCCTTCCAGTCCTGCTTTTGTAAATACTCACTGTATACAATCCACTCTGAATGGAGATACAGTGTAATCGGGCGTGGAGGCTGACCCACACTGTGGCAAACCTCTCACCGACATTGTTTCAAGTGCTCTATTCAGGACCCCAGAGGACAGAGAGCAACTCCCAAACACAGGGCATGAGGCCCCCCTCTATGGACAATGCTGAACTCAGGAGAGGGAATCGGTTTCCAAAATGAGGGACCAAGGCCCCGTGACACAGGCACTGAGCAGTAGCCTTGGAGCAAAGGAGGGAGGATGTCAAGGAGGGCCAGCACCCTGGATCTGGGGGAGACAGGAGGTCTGAGTCCTAGACCTGAGACTCAGCTGTTCAAACCTTGGGCCTGTTCCTCACCATTCCCAAACTTCAGTCTCCTCACTTGCAAAGGGAAACAAATGGGATTTCGTAAGCTTCCCAGCTTCTTATTTCAGTAATCACCACCCATTGCCTTCTACAGCCCACTTACAAGCTGACAGCCAGTCATCCTTCTACCTAATTCTTAACGTCTACACTTCAGAAGCTTTGTTATCCTCCTCTCAAGGATGAGGATCTTATAATTTAGACATTTTAAAATATTCTCATACCTTACGCTTGCTTAGCGTAAGGGCTCTAAATTAGAGTAGGGCTCTAATTCGTACTAGTCCTCGATGAAATCAGCAACAGACATGTTGATAACAGAAAACTAAAATCAGAAATACAATTCCTTGGGGCATCAGATTCCATGCTGATGAATTTGCTCAGCCCACAGCAGCTCTGACAGACTATTCAGCCAAGGAGCCCCTCCTCGCACATGAGTCACCAGCCGCCTCTGCTGGCCTGTGATGCCCCAGCCTCCGCTTCTCTGGAGGAGGGGCGAGGGTAGGCCGAGACTGATGGTCCGGACCACAGGGTGACTGGGCTGGGGGCGGAGGGATGGTTCATCTGACAAAATAAGGTGTTTGGAGAAGATGATGCATAAAGGCCCTCCCAGGTGGGGAGATCTGAGATCTGGCAGAGACCCAGCCAGAGGAAGTGACTCACCCCACATCATAGCTAAGACTAGGCAGAGCTTGATTTTAAACATTGCTTAAAACAATGCCCAACTGCAAGTGAGTGTCAGTGGGGCCCAGGCTGGAAGTCAGAGCTGTTGGGCTGCATCGTCGTCCCTGCAGTATTTGGAGCAGAATGTGTGTCCAGGTGCTGGGGGGTCAGGGCACCACCCTGTTTGAGTGACTGTGTTTTGAAGGTGGTGATAAAGCAGGGTCTGAGGCCCTCAGGGAGTTGGCCCCAAAAATGAAAGAGAAGAGCGGGAGGGAGCAGGGACCTCTCGCTCCTCTGAAGGAGGTGGGATGGCTGTCTGTGCCCTGGCTAGTCACGGACGGGCACAGGAAAGATCCTACAGAGCAAGAGTGGCTGGTCCTTATAGAACATAAAGAGGAGAGTCACAGAGAAAGATGAATTATTGTGCTGGCAGGTGCTGCCCTGAGCCTCGGAGTTCTCACCCCAAGGACAGCACAGCCCCGTGCCCTGTGGCCAGGCCATCCTGTCAGCATCCTTTGCTCTGGGCCACAAGGCCACACCTGCACAAAAGAAACCTAGATGGTTGTTAATAAAAAAGCTCCCTGATTTTGAGTGCTGCTGATGTCCTGGGGATTTACCCCACTCTGAGTTCTGGGGATTGGAAATGTGGATTAAGGAGAACCACCGGACACGATTCTTGTGAAATAAAACATAAACTGCATTTTTAGGTATAAGAATCAAACACTAGAAATTAGCAGAGTCGTGACTTAAGAAAGGTCTGCCTGACTTTACAAGTGTTTTTCCAGGGGCACCTGGGTGGCTCAGTCGGTTGAGCGTCCGACTCTTAGTTTTGGCTCAGGTCATGATCTCTCAGTTGTGAGATCGAGCCCTGTGTCAGGCTCCACATTCAGGGTGGACTCTGCTTTGGATTCTTTCTCCCTCTGCCCCTCCTCCCCACCTGTGCATGCAGGCTCTCTCACAAAAATAAAATCTTTTAAAAATATAGGTGGTTTCTTAAAAATTTTTATTTCTTTTCAGTGTTCCAGAATTCATTGTTTATGCATCATGCCCAGTGTTCCATGCAATACGTGCCCTCCTTAATACCCACCACTAGGCTCACCCACCCCCACCCCTCCAAAACCATCAGTGTATTTCTCAGAGTCGACAGTCTCTCATGGTTTGTCTCCCCCTCCGATTTCCCCCAACTCACTTCTCTCCATCTCCCATGTCCTCCGTGTTATTCCTTATGCTCCACAAATAAGTGAAACCATATGATAATTGACTCTCTCTGCTTGACTTATTTCAGTCAGCACAATCTCCTCCAGTCCCATCCATGTTGATACAAAAGTTGGTTATTCATCCTTTCTGATGGAGGCATCATACTCCATAGTGTATATGGACCACATCTTCCTTATCCATTCGTCCGTTGAAGGGCATCTTGGTTCTTTCCACAGTTTGGTGGCCGTGGCCATTGCTGCTATGAACATTGGGGTCCAGATGGCCCTTCTTTTCACTACATCTGTATCTTTGGGGTAAATACCCAGTAGTGCAATTGCAGGGTCATAGGGAAGCTCTATTTTTAATCTCTTAAGGAATCTCCACACTGTTCTCCAAATTGGCTGCACCAACTTGCATTCCCACCAACAGTGTAAGAGGATTTCCCTTTCTCCACATCCTCTCCAACATTTATTGTTTCTTGTCTTGTTAATTTTGGCCATTCTAACTTGTTTTAGGTGATATCTCAATGTGGTTTGGATTTGAATCTCCCTGATGGCTAGTGATGATGAACATTTTTTTCTTGTGTCTGTTAGCCATTTGTATGTCCTCTTTGAGGAAGTGTCTGTTCAAGTCTTCTGCCATTTTTTGACTTGATTATTTGCTTTTTGGGTGTTGAGTTTGAGGAGTTCTTTATAGATCTTGAATATCAGCCCTTTTTCTGTAGTGTCATTTGCGAATATCTTCTCCCACCATGGGTTGCCTCTTTGTTTTCTTGACTATTTTCTTTCCTGTGCAGAAGCTTTTGATCTTGATGAAGTCCCAAAAGTTCATTTTCACTTTTGTTTATTTTGCTTTTGGAGACATATCTTGAAAGAGGTTGCTATGGCCGATGTCGAAGAGGTTACTGCCTATGTTCTCCTCTAGGATTCTGATGGATTCCTGCTGCATGTTGAGGTCTTTTATCCATTTTGAGTTGGTCTTTGTGTATGGCATAAGAGAATGGTCGAGTTTCATTCTTCTACACATAGCTGTCCAGTTTTCCCAGCACCACTTATTGAAGAGACTGCCTTTTTTCCACTGGATATTTTTTCTGCTTTGTCAAAGATTATTTGAGTTGAGAGTCCATATCTGGGCTCTCTATTCTGTTACACTGGTCTATGTGTCTGTCTATGTGCTGCAGAATCAACAACAAATTAAGCCAACCCCACATACAAGAAGGGAAGTAATCAAGATTAGAGTAGTGATCAATGAGTTAGAAACTAGAGATACAGTAGAACACATCAATGAAACAAGAAGCTGGTTTTTTGAAAGATTCAATAAGATCAATAAACCACTGGCCAAACTAATCCAAATGAAAAGAGAGAGGACCCAAATTAATAAAATTATGAATGAAAGGGGACAGATCATGACTAACACCAAGGAAATAGAAACAATCATCAGAAATTAGTATCAACAGTTATACGCCAATAAGTTAAGCAACCTAGAAGAAATGGATGCATTCCTGGAAACCTATAAACTTCCAAAATTGAATCAGGAAGAAACTGACAACCTGAATAGACCAATATCTAGTAACGAGATTGAAGCAGTGATCAAAAACCTCCCCAAAAAAACCAAGAGCCCAGGACCTGACGGATTCCCTGGGGAATTCTACCAAAATTTCAAAGAAGAAATAATACCTATTCTTCTGAAACTGTTTCAAAAATTTGAAGCAGAAGGAAAACTTTCAGACTCTTTTATGAAGCCAGTATTACCCTGATCCCCAAACCAGGCAAAGACCCCATCAAAAAGAATTTCAGACCAATATCCCTGATCAATATGGATGCCAGTCTCAACAAGATCCTAGCTAATAGGATCTCACAGTACATTAAAAAGATTATCTACCATGACTAGGTGGGATTTATTCCTGGGATGCAATCGTGGTTCAACATTCACAAATCAATCAATGTGATGGAACAAATCAATAAGAGAAGAAAGAAGAACCACATGGTCCTCTCAATTGATGCAGAAAAAGCATTTAACAAAATCCAGCATCTGTTCCTGACTAAAACAATTGAAGATATAGGGATAGAGGGAACATTCCCCAACTTCATCAAATCCATCTATGAAAAACCCACAGCAAATCTCATCCTCGGTGGGGAAAAGCTGACAGTCTTCCCTCTGAGATCAGGAACACGACAAGGATGCCCACTCTCACCACTCTTGTACAACATTAGCACTAGAAGTCCTGGCAACAGAAATCAGACAACAAAGAGAAATAAAAATAGGTGTTTTCTAGGATACCAGCCATCTCAAACTTATATCTTTGAATCCTATTTTAATATGTAGTGTACAAACATACATGTGATCCAGTACAGACCTACAAACACACTTTCCGTAAGTACAAACAGGTGTTCATTGTGCAATAAGCAGAAAATTCAAATAATGGCACCATCCCCCTGGGATAAATAAGGTTAAAAACTTGTGTTTCTCTAGTCTGTCTCTTTCTACAGGCACACACATACACACACACGGACACAACTGAGTCTTACTTTCTCAGTCTGCATTGTGCAATGAACATGGTCGGTGTGACACCTGTTACTGCTCATTTCCCCAGACACGGGTTTGAGTCCTTGCATGCTCCTCTCAATGCAGTCTTACAGCAGCTGATTTCACCCTTTCCACCCCCCCGCCATTTTAAGTGTTCCCAGTTTCACCCACCAATTAAACTGTAAGAAACACTTGGGATCCTAATTGTTAGTGCGCTGATCTCTGACTAGCTTCCTGGACTTGTAATTCCTGGATTTCTGTGGGTGTATTCAAAGGTTTCGGGAATTCTTACAGCTGTGGGTAAGTCTGCCCATGAGAAGAGACTGGGCTTGGCCCACCGACCTGCATCTCCCCTCAGTGGTAGAGCTGCTTCTCACTATGACAGAATCTGAGGGCATTTGGCTCGCTGACTCCTCCTCTCTGATCAGCTAAGGTGGGCACCCCTGGGAGCAGAGATATGAGGCCCTGCAGCTGTCGAAATCCTCTGTGGACCTGCCAGCCTCTGGCGAAGCTTCCTGCCACCAGCCCAGTGGGAAGCTGCTTCCCTAAGCAGAAGGCTCCTTCACCAGGCAGCTGCTGTCCACTGGGTCTGTGATCCCAAAGGAAAGCAAACACAGACAGAGCCATGCTAATGGTGAGAATGAGAAATGGTGCTCTTTGAGTGCCTCTGCCCTTTATAAACTCATGGATGATAGGGCAGATCTCTCCCTCCAGGAGAAGCTCTGTGTGCCCCACGATCCACAGGACTCCTGAACTGTGTGCTGAGTGGAACAGACAATGTAGTGTTCAGCTCAGGAAAAACCTACAAGACTCCAGGGCCTCTTGGGGGGGTGGGCAGTTCAGTAGGGTCCAATGGAAGAAGGCAGAAAACACGTCATCACCTACTCTCTAAACTCTCATGTTAACCTCCTGCCAATTTCCCAAAGCCTTCCAGACTCGACCCCACACCCCTGGCCATGGGGTTATTTCATGGTCTGCACTGTCCACTGAAAGGGCCAGTCCCAGAAGTGCCAGTTCCAGCAGAACTCCTTCGGTATTTTCCATCATGGCGGTGGGGGTGAGGGAGCCCAAACTCTGCTTTGTTATTCAAGATCCTTTAATTTGGGTGACCAACCTCTCCTCCAGTTGCTTTTCCCACTGCTCTTGGGTTTCTCCAGCCACTCCGGATGATTCTGCTCCGGACTCCGTTCTATCCATTTTCCTCCGTGTGTTTTGTATTTTCACTCTGCCGGCAGCCTGCCCCTATAGCTCGTTCGCTGGAGCTGCCAAATGACCTGGCTGTATCAGCCCCATTTCTAGAGTTCATCAGAAATGCCACTCCCTGGATGGAGCTTCATGAGGACCGCTGCCCCCAGCCCTGACGGGGTGCCTGGAAGCAGAGCAATGCAAGCACCAGGAGTAAACAGAGGGGCCGAATGAGCGGCTGAGAGCTGCTGGCAGGTGCCGGGTGGCTATGACAGCACCCAGGAACTGAGGAGCAAGGTTCTTGAGTGAAGGGGAATGGAGAAAGGCCCACATTCAGTACCTGCCTTTCCTTCAGTGTTTTGCTGATTCATCTCAGGGTAAGCATATAAGGGAACCGGCAGAGGGCCGCTGCAAACAGGCAGAGAAGCCAGCAGAATGAGAAATCTCAATCATAGGCAGAAGACAAAAACAGTTTCAGGATGTGGAGGAAGCCAGGAGCTGAGCTCATTTCTGTGTGTCCAGCTTCTCACGGGATCTTGGATGCCAACACTCAGCTCTCTCTCAGAGCATAGGTTTCTTAAAGCGAGCAAGGCAAGAGTCTAACAAGTTCATCAAAAGTCACTGGAAAATGGGATAACATTGGGCATGATCTCAAGGTGCTGAGGAGATAACTCGTGGGGTTCACCATCCGTGAAGGAGGATGGGTTCCGGTAAAGTCACCAGGTTATCAGCTGAAACCCATGGGCTGGGATGAATCTCAGGCTGAAAGAGCCTTACCAGCCTGCAGAGAAATCTCAGCTAGGGTAGCCTGGGTATTGACCCCACTCTACCTAGTAGAGGGTGACAGCCTGAGTCTCTGTGTTCCACGTGCAATGTCAGGCAGCTCTTTTGAAACCTCACCAGGCATGTCAAGAAATGGCGTCAAAGGGGAACGGCAAGATGACAGGAGGAGGCTCAGAGGACTTCATTACTAGAATCCAGACAAGGTCTTTGAAAGAGCTGTAATGATGATGTTTCAGAAATACAAGGTGCAGAATTTCACTGGACAATAGGACTGAATAAAATGAATAAATCTGAAACTTGGCAATTAAAAGAATTCTTCCTTAAAGGACATCCTGCCATTTGCAACAAGGTGGATGGAGGAACACGGAGCCCGTCCTGCTCTGTGAAATAAGCCAGTCACAGGACAGCATGGCATGACCCCACTTTGGGGGCTGGAGGGATGGGCAGTGGTCACTGGTTGGTGGGTATAAAGTTTCAGCCTTGCTAAGTGGATGAGCTCCAGAAGCCTGCGGTACAGCTCAACACCAGCATTCCATTGCAGTTTTGTGCACCTCAAAATTAAGAGGGTAGATTTATGTTAAGTGCCCTGGCCACCCAAACCAAACCCAAATACGCAACACCTCCCAAACTTCCCTTAGGTCCCTTTGTTTTTATGTTGCCTTACTGTCACAATAGTATCATTAGTATTTGCATCTGTCTGAACCCCCCCGATGGCATGCTTTAAATGCGGTTCTGTGTGTATCATTATCCCTCAGTATGCCGTCAAAGAAGAAAATAGATGTGTTCAAAAGCACATTCAGTGGGGAAAATAGATGACCTGTAACTTTCACTTCTCTCTGGGAAGCCCTGAGGGGGAAATGCAGAAGCTGAGATTTCCAACCAATTTTGGGCAGTGGTGGAGGCAGTGAGTCAGGGTCAAGACCTTGCCACTGTGGCAAGGGGTCCTGTGTCAACATTCGCACATGTGTTGGCCATGCAAACAGAATGACCGTCTACAGTTTTCTTTCCTATCCCTGCTTTCCTTTGCTTTATATATGTATATTTTTTTAAATTCACTTGAATTTTTCTCTTATTGTTTGGCAGAGTTTAAGCGTCATTATTTTATATGAAACAGAGGAATGGGAGAAGGAACTGTACTCACAGTTCTGCATAAAATGAAAAATAATCTTGAATTTTTTTCATAGAGGACATGCCGTACATTGGGAGAGCAGAGTGATCGGAGCACCACGGGCTTCAGAGAGGCTGGCAGGGAATCGGAAGGCAAGCACTGGCTCCTGCTCACTGGGAGGCACAGCCTGGTTATGTAAGCCCTCAGAGCTCGCTAGACCATCCTGATGTAAAGCTGAGAACGCCTCCTCCCACCCCTCCAGGGCTGCCCGAGAATGAACCGAGATGAGACGTGCAAAGCACTTAACCTTATGCAAGTCAAAGTCAAAGTCAACGCTGTCCCCCTTGTTACTGTTATTCTTACAACTCACTGTCCCGGTCATTGTTTTTCCACCATCCCTCACCCCGAGATGACAGGTGCTACAGAACCTGCTGAGCCAGGCCCACCTTCCCCGGGGCAGGAAGCCTGGGGGGGGCAGCCTGTCTTGAGAGAGCTGGGGTTCCTCAGCTTTGTCTTCAGAGCACTGTCTCCACACAAAATGCCCTCCTTAGTAGTTTGTGTATGTCATTGTCTTGTATCAAGAGGGTCCTCTATAGAGACCTTCAAGATCCATTATTTTGTAGTGAAGTGCGCTCTGTGCACAGGACGGTTCCAGGAGCTGTGACCGTAGGCTTGTTGGGGCTGCTCTGGGTGCAGAGTTCAGGGGACACTCTGTGGGAAATTCCGGGCAAGCAGCTGCTGGGGAAAGGCTGCAGCCCAGAGTCAGGTGCAGGTACATCCCACGTCCATCACCCCTTGGGTGCGGTAACTCGATGAGTTTCCAGACTCTGAAGTCAGATGACACACCCTTGAATGTCGTCCGTGCACATTAGTTAACAGCCAATAAATCAGTTTGGAGCACTGGGTGTGGTGCATAAACAATGAATTCTGTTATACTGAAAAGAAATTAAATAAATAAAAAAAATTTTAAAAAAAGAAGGTAAAAGCTTCAAGGTGTGTACACTAAAAACAGCAAAATATTGTTGAAAGAAAATTTAAATATGTAAATAAATAGACATGCCACATTCATGGAAAAAAATTTAAAAAAAATAAAATGATGATGGTTTTATGTTTATCAATATCACTGTCCATTTCACAGAGGACTAATGACCATGGCCCAAGCCCTCATTCTTTCACCAGATATTTCTGAGTGCCTCCCGTGGAGTAGAAGTGGGTAGCAAGACAAATTCCCTGCTTTCCTGGACTTTAGAGAACTTACTCTAGAGGAAACCAGAAATAAGCTCAGTAAGGAGCACATGGATGATTTTACGCAGGGATCATTCAGCAGGAGGAAGGTTTTGAGATCAATCAGGTGAGGACAGTCAGGATGGACTTGCCTGGAGGGCACATGTGCACAGAGGTCCGAACCTCTCAGGAGCAGGTCAAGCCATGATGATCCGTGGAAGGGGGTCCCCAGCAGAGGGAGGTCTGAAGCAACTGGTGGACAAAGCCTGGAGGTTGCATGGCCCCTCCCTGTCACAGATTCTCCGATTCTCTGAAAATGACTATGAGTACCCTTTCAAATAGTCTTTTTCTAGATTTTCCATTTTCCAGTGGAACTTGTTACATTATGGCAAATAATTCTGGGGCCATCAGAGACCCAAAACAAGGGGGTCTCTGTTCTTTTCCATCCGGCTCTGGGTGTGGACAGTGGGAGGGGCATCACAGAGCCGGGCTCCCCTCTCAGGGTCTCAGCCAGCAGCCCTGGAGAGCTCCACCTCGTGCTAATCTCCCCTCAGCCTTTCCACGGGGAGGGGAAGAAGATGTAAGAAGAGAGGACCTGCATCTCTAGTATCTACCACAGTTAAAGGTGGGGTGGGGGGTGCAGTCCCTGCATCCTGAGTAAGAGGAAGCACAGACCTGAAAACCTTCAAATAAGCAATTAACTGGGTGGCAGCAAAGGGCAGCGACAGGAAAGATGAATTGCCCAGAATAAATAAGGGCTGGGAAGGAAGATGAAAAATGTTCCCAAGGTAAAGGAGCTCTGATGCAAGCTACTGTGAGATAAAGAAGCAATTGTTTGATGCAAAAACAATGAGGCAGTGACTCTCTCAGGCCACAAGGGCAGACACGTTACGTGGCCTTACTGCTTGGGGAGAGGTTGCATCTACATGGGCCCCAGCACCTACTACATGCTTCTCCACTCCTCCCTGCACCGTCTGTGCCGGAAACTCTTTCCGGACTCCCTGCAGGATCAGTTGCTCTAGATGTTCAGTGGCTCAGGACAAGGTTCCCAGGAGCATAATTGCTTATGTCTCTCTCTCCCTCTTGCTGGTTGGAGAGCTCTGGAGGTGGGAGCAGGTCCTGGGTGTTTACTCATTTCTAAAAGCATGCATTTTTGTTCTTGTTTGAGATATTCTTGTTAAAAGGACATGGAGAAGAGAAGCAGATAGAGACAAAACAAAGAAACCTGATGGGCGGCCATAAATTAAGACCTGTTAGGTCAGATTCCAGTGATCTGTAAGACAAAAACCTCTTCTCTCCATTAGCTCAGTATCTAGAGAGAGAAACAGAGACACAAAGCTGTGATTTCAGTATGATGGGTTAGATGCTCAGCTGGAGGATGTCCTAGTGCTATTAGGAGCACAAGGGTTATTTTCCTTGCCCAGCTGAGATGCTAGGTGCACAAGGGGGCACTTCCTGGAGGAGGCAAGGTCTGATCTGATTTGAATTTGGAAGAATAGATAAAAACTGATCAAGTGAAGGGGGCGGTGCACTATGTAGCTGCAAGCATGTGTGCAAAGGCCCAAGGGCTGAGTGAATCTGGTTCCCTCTGGGAATTTCAGGAAGCCAGAGGGTCCTCGAGAGTGAAATGTGCAAGGAGTTGGCAGACCTGCCTGAGATGGAATAGAAGAAGGGGGTGTCCAAGCCAGATTGGTTCCCACTCCTTATTGGCACTGGGGAGCCACGGAAGGATTTTAAGCATGGGGAGGGCCAGGAGGTATGATCAGAGTGACATTTTAAGATGTCATTCTCCAAGCCAGGTTTGGCATGAACAGGACATGATGAAGCAGAGAGACCATTAGGGTACTGTTGAAATATTTCCTGGTGCAGTGATGGTGGCTTTCTCCTGGGCAGGGGCTGGAAACAAGCAGGTGGACTGGAGGTAGAAAAGGCAGAGGAATTAGAAGTGGGGGTCTGTGGTGTAGGACGCGGGGCCAAAGATAGAGGAATCCAGGATGTGTGGGGCTAAATTTCAGACTTGGACTGTGTCTACAAATTGGAAGGGGAGTTGAACATGAGAGACTATGGACTCTGAAAAACAATCTGAGGGTTTTGAAGGGGCCGGGGGGAAGTGGGAGGTTGGGGGAGCCAGGTGGTGGGTTTTATGGAGGGCACGTATTGCATGGAGCACTGGGTGTGGTGCATAAACAATGAATTCTGTTTTACGGAAAAGAAATAAAATAATTTTTAAAGTTTTAAATAAATAAAATGATTAGCATTCTGTGAAAGTTGTATGAGATGTTTAACAACTAAAAGTCATAAAATTAGGGATTATTCCAGTGGAATCTTCTAACCCAATCTATATAATTTTAGGACCTGATACAAGAAGAAAAGAGGGGGCCCCTTGTTTAAAAATATATATTGGAGGAAAAGTGCCAATAAATATCGAAGAGTCTCATGTTCTACCAACTGAGCGAGCTAGGTGCTACCAGGAAATACTCTAAAACATGAAACTTTTTTCTCCTGAGGTCTCTACACATGTTATGGATTTTTTTTTTTTAGTGGCGTTTTAGTGTTCTAGGTAAAGAAAAGTTGTTTACATGAGTTTTACTGTTCATCTTTGCAACATGCAATGCTAGTTCTACTTTTTTATTATTTATTATTTTTATTATGTTATGTCTCCATACTGTACAACATTAGTGTTTGATGTAGTGTTCCATGATTCATTGTTTATGTAAAACACCCAGTGCTCCACACAATCCATGTCCTCCTTAATAACCGTCACCGAGCTACACCATCATCTCACCCCCTCCCCTCTAAAACCCTCAGTTTGTTTCTCAGAGTCCACAGTCTCTCATCTTCGTCTCCCCCTCCAATTTCCAACTCACTTTTCCTTTCCTTCTCCTAATGTCCTCCATGTTATTCCTTATGCTCCACAAGTAAGTGCAACCATATAATTATTGACTTTCTCTGCTTGACTTATTTCACTCAGCATAATCTCCTCCAGTCCCATCCATGTTCGTATAAAAGTTGGGGATTCATCCTTTCTGATGGAGGCATCATACTCCATAGTGTATATGGACCACATCTGCCTTATCTATTTGTCCGTTGAAGGGCATCTTGGTTCTTTCCACAGTTTGGCAACTGTGGCCATTGCTGCTATGAACATTGGGGTCCAGATGACCCTTCTTTTCACTACACCTGTATCTTTGGGGCAAATACCCAGTAGTGCAATTGCAGGGTCATAGGGAAGCTCTATTTTTAACTTTAAGGAACCTCCACACTGTTTTCCAAAGTGGCTGCACCAACTTGCGTTCCCACCAACAGTGTAAGAGGTTCCCCTTTCTCCACATCCTCTCCAACACTTGTTGTTTCCTGTCCTGTTGATTTTGGCCATTCTAACTGGTGTAAGGTGGTATCTCAATGTGGTTTGGATTTGAATTTCCCTGATGGCTAAAGATGATGAGTATTTTTTCATGTGTGTCAGACATTTGCATGTCTTCTTTGGAGAAGTCTTCGCAATGCTAGAGGATCTGAGCATTCAACGCACATGCAGAAGCAGTGAAGTGAAACAACTTACATTTTGTAGCTCCTGCATGTCTGTATTCTGTTCTTACCAGAACAACGGCAAGGCTGCAGAAAACCAACCCAGATGTTTTCCTTTCACATCTTGTTGTGCACACATTGAACACACTCTTTAGTTTGGGTTTACTGGTAAGTATGGAAAGGCTAGAAGGAAAAGGACTAGGGATTGTCTTCCCCAGGCCTTCCATGTCATGGTGTTCCTGTCCATGTAAGTGGTGGACTAAAACAAGAAAGGGACCTGTGTAAGAAAGGGTATGATGGGTCTCCTGGCTGTTCATGGTTTCTTAGAAGGTCTCTGTCATCTCCTGGCATGCAAGCAAGTTCAGTCTCCGTGGAAAGCATGACTTCACGGAGCTGCCAGGCCTCGAGGTACTCAGCCGTAGATACAACATTCACTCCTTGTCCTGGCTTTGAGTCTTACTGAGGACTCACCTGTGAAGGGTCCCTGTAATTCTTTGCCCCCAGGCACATCCCGGTGGGACAGTGAGAAAGAGTGGAGGTACGTGCCCACCAACCTTCGCTGCTAACTACATTCTGTTGTCTTCTAGAAATTCCCTTCCTCAAACCTGTGTTTTTATAACTGAATTAAACCCAGGCATGGGCCCTTCTGGGCACATGAAAGCTTGCATGCCCATGAGTTGGCAATGGGTAATAGGGAAACTGAGGCTCATTGACCTCATGTGATTGAATGAAGCTGGCGAGTCACAGGGCCAGTTCAAATTCTGCTTCTCCAAGTCCCTGGGTCCACTCTGCTCCTGCATTAGGCTCCCATCTTCATGATCCAGGGCATTTAAATTCTAATAGCCTTCGATCTTCACTGCCAATAACTAAATATGAAAGTATCCAAGGGCTGAATTCCATTTGATGTATAAAGGCTGGACCTATTACTCAGCTGTATGCAAATTGACAGAAGAGGCTTTCAGCCATTGCTCCAGACCCAAGCTGGATGGAGCTTCCTCTAGTCAGTTATCATTAGAGGAGATGGTGGATTAGACAGGCCTTTTGTGTGCCCAGAGCTATATGGACAGGACTGCTCTCCACATGTCCAGGACTGCCCATAGGCATTGCAATTTATCTCCCAGGAGTCTCAGAGCTCACAGATGGGCCAGGGGCTTCAGGGCTCATCTGGATAGAAATGGGAGTGACTTATGCAGAATCCGCTGTGTCAGGAGGCCAGCCAGCCACCACATACATTTCTTTATGGCCCCTTCACATGTCCTGTACTATGTTCAAATTCTAGGAAAAAGCACTAGGGAATCTGTGATCTGTTTGAAACTTCAGAAGGGTGCTATAGGCACAAATATAAGTGTGAGTGAGTAAAAGAACACAGGTTTTGTCTGCTCCATTTTTATCCTCCATCAGGGTTTTCACATCCTCATGCATCACGCATGCATTCCGCAAACATTGCAGAAGGGCCAGGTGGATGCTCTGGGAGGCCCTTGGGCTGCAGAGACGGATGCATGTGCCCAAGGAGTTGCTGCTCCTGAGCATCTTACAAGCTGGGTGCAGAGACAGGAAAGCACATAATCATGATGTGGTAGGATCAGGGTTATCAAGTAGGCAGCATTTGAGCCTAACTTTGAGGAATGAGTAAGGGTTCACTAGGCAGACAAAGTGAGGAGAGCATACAGAGTAGAGCGTACAAGAGGCAAGATCAACGGTCACTCAGGAAGCATTGCAATGCTGCTAGACACAACATTTGCTGGCAGGGGTAGAACCTTTATTCCAGGCTAAGGCGCATGGTAAGCAGGATCCCAAGAGTTCTGGTAAGTTAAGAGAGGTTTATGTTGAGTCATGGTTTTAGGAAAGTGTTTTCTGTAGCATATCTACAGGCAGGAAGGTTGGGATGAGGATTATACTGGATGCAGAGACCCTGACCACCTGTCTAGGAGCACCCTGGGGGAACAGACCGTGACAGCAGAGGAGATAGGGAGACAACAGCCCTTTACCTCCCAGATGCACTTCTCCATGGGTGAGGGGCACTGCAATGGGCTTCACTTTCTCAGCCAGAAGCCCAGGCTCTTCCTTGTGGTCAATACATCATCCTTTTTGATACTCTTACTCAGCCTTATGCTGCCATATTCTGCTCACGTGTTTTCTCTTAAAGGGCTCTTCCTCAAATCCCTGCCCTAGACACTGCTTCTAGAGAACTCAGCCCAAGAAGCTTGTGCCAGCAAAGGGTTCTGGGGCTGGGTCACACCCCACTGAGGTGAAACAGAGGACCTCTCACTCCAGTAAGGACAGCTATGCCACGACTCCCACCTATGGATGCCAAGGGCAGGTGGCGCGCTGGGAGGAAAGGTCATGAATAGGATAGAAAGGCAAAGTAACAGGCATTGGTCATGGAATCACCAGCTTAAAGGAAGGCCTGTGGGTCTGAGGGCCATCTTGGCAGCATTCAATGACATTCCATCCCTCGCAGCTGGAGGGCAGGCCAAGCTAACAATCAGGCACAAGACTTAATTATGGCTTCTCGCCATCATACTTAGAATTACCAGCCTAGACAAGTCTTGTCTGATGACATCGGGGCCCTGATGGGGAAGCAGAAGCGTCTGGGATTGCAGTGGGAACACCTGGACAGATACATTTAAGAAACTTGAGTCCCCTAAACACTCTGTCTCTTGTGTGTCTGGGCTGTTTCTTTAGGCATGAAGAAGGAGGATGCCCCCTTGGATGACACTTCCCCTCAAAACTGGCTGTGCCACTGCTTCTGGCCTCCTGACCCACATGGAGGGAGAAGTCTCTTCCATTAGCCCTGGTGGGTTATGCTGTCCAAGGATTCTACTCTGTAAGGGCTGCAGGGTGTGCCTGCCGTAGATCAGCAGGAACCATAAGGACATTCCTGGGAGGCTGGATAGACAGGCACAGGTAGTAAAGATAGTTAAACAAACTGTCCACACAGAATTTAATACCCTTGTGGGGATCTTGGAGCATCAGAATACCCCTTGGAAGTTTGGGGAAAGGACAGCTCATGATAAAGTATGTGAAGATGCCAAAGCTGCTGTGGCATACAAGGAAGAAAGGACCAAAAGTGCCTCAGGGAGTGGGCACACTGGGAGGGAGTGATTACGTGGAACCTGGAACTCAAAAGCTGGGGTGCCTGTGTGGCTCAGTTGGTGGAGCATCTGACTTTGGCTCAGGTTATGATATTGGGGTCCTGCGTCGGGCTCCCTGCTCAGTGGGGAGCCTGCGTCTCCATCTTCTTCTGGCCCTCCCCCTGCTTGTGCGTGCTCTCTCGCTCTCTCTCTCTTTTAATAAATAAATCTTTTTTTATTAAAGATTTTATTTATTTATTTGACAGACAGAGATGACAAGTAGGCAGAGAGGCAGGGGCATTGGGGGAAGCAGTCTCCCCACTGAGCAGAGAGCCCAATGTGGGACTTGATCCCAGGACCCTGAGATCATGATCTGAGCCAAAGGAGAGGCTTAACCCACTGAGCCACCCAGACACCCTTTTTTGAAAAGATTGTATTTATTTATTTGACAGGCAGAGATCACAAGTAGGCAGAGAGGCAGGCAGAGAGAGGGGGAAAAACAGGCTCCCCACTGAATAAATTACCATTTACATTTTTTTAACATTTTTACATTTACATAAATTTACATTTATGTAAATGTAAAAATGTAAAAAATAAGTCCAAAAGCTGACCACATTCCCAAGGAGGGGTCAGGGCCCCATCATCACCAAGGCAAGGAGGATATGCTAATGAAGGGACAGCAGCAATGCTCAAAGCCTTGGTGATACCATCCACTGCAAGCTGGGGAGGCAGCAGGACCTGCTACAGAACCAGGCTTATGTGCCAATAGACAGGAGAGACTCTAGTGCAGCAGAGGACAGGGAGGGACTGGGCTTCAGAAGTTAGCTGGACACCATTGCCTTAGAGCACAGTGAAGAGGGGGCCATGGCACCAGGTGGCCCCATTGACAGGAATCCATGGCCATGAGGACATTTGATCTTGGAGGCAGGAGACACTCATGTCCAGCAGAAATCTTACTGAATAAGCTCCATCATAACAGACCAACAAAGGATGCACACATGGCTAGGGTTGACCATCTGAAAGGAAAATCAAAATCTTCTGCCTTTTTTTCATACCTAAGCCATGTACAAAATGGTTTAGTTGGGCCAAACCCAACCACTGAAGGAGAGGCTGGGTCTCCATGAAGAAATGTACTACTATGCAAGGCCTGCCAGGTGATCACGGGAGTGATTTCTTCATCCTTTCCCAAAGTGACCAAGGGGTATGTGCTGCACAACCACCCCCTGGGGAAGAGAAACACAGACCTTTCAAACACTTTTGGATACAGACTCTAAGTGGACCCTAATCCCAGCATCCTAAAGCACCATCAGTGTTTTCTGAGAACCTAAGGAATCTGAGCAAAGACCAGATTTTTGATAGACTTTTATAGAAGACTTTTATAGAATTCTGAATACAAAATATGAAATTACTATAAAGTAGTACAAGTCAAACTCTTCACAAAAAAGTAATCTTTTTATAATTCTGACCAAGATGAGATTGTAAAAAGGTCATTGATGTGAAATTCAGATAAACCTAATGTCTAGAAAAATATATACATGGTGCAAAGGTAAATGGTACACGAGTTGTCAATTTTTTCTTATCCATGCTTTTCTTGGTTTCTCCACCAGGATGCTTAAAGAGATCTCTACCCCCAGAGGTGCCACAGAAGATGTTTAACAAATGCATGGAGAATTGGAGGAAAGTGTGAACTCTTTCTGGGCAGCCAATGTCCTGTTCAAAGACTAGTGGCGCTTCAGCGTCCCCAAGACCACATTCAGCACAATGGATGACCAGAAAAATCCAGACTTCAGCAAGGCCATTGTTCTCATAGTTAGAGCACAATGAAACTTACAGATAAAGTCAGGAGTGGCCAACATGCATGGGGCAGAGTCTAGGAGGCATGGTGCTCGAGCTTCCATTTGTCCTCTTCCAGTGGAGATGTGTGGACAGCCTTTAATGTTCTCAGTAGGCACATGGGACACACACATGGAACATTCCTGACTAGAAAAGTTCATCCAAGCCTTGGTGCCCAAGGTTTTTAGTGGGGTTGGTCCAGACACCATCCATCTGACTGACCTTAGACTCCAGCCCCTCCAGAGGTCAAGCTGATAGCATGTGGCTCAAGGTCTCCACCATAAGCCACATTGTTTCCCCAGAGGCCTGAGTCCACACCAAGATGATCTGTTCTAACAAAGACCTTCTCACCAGGCAGGAGGTTCCAAGGGGCTCAGTAGTTACCTCCCAGGAGCCAGGCAAGGTCAAACCACTCTTGAACTTGGCAGGTGGTCCACATCCTACAAATCCTTTACTGCACCTGGTCTCTTATGGCAGCCCCAGGAAACTAAGGTGCTTCTAACAGAGCGTCACCAACTGGGGAGCTGAGAATGACAGAAACTGACTGCCTCACAGTCCTGGAGACTAGAATTCTGAAGCCAAAGTGTTGGCAGGGTTGTGTACCCTCTGAAGATGCTAGGGAGGGATTGGTCCTCCCTACAAGCTTCTGGTGACCTCAGGCATGCCTGGGTTTGTAGATGGCATCTTCTCCCTGTGCTTCTACACCTTGTCATCCCTCTGTGCATCTCCATGTCCATTTTCCCTTTCTATAAGGATGCCAGTCCTATTGAATTGGAGCCCACCCTAGTGAACAAGTTTTAACTTATCTCTACGAATGCCTTACTTCCAAACAGGTTGAAATCCTAACCTCCAGCACCTCAGAATGTGAACCTTTTTGGGGGGTGGGGAGGAGGAAGTCCTAATTCAACCCATAATAGTAGGGGCTCAACAAAGTAAATCAAGGATAATGGCCCACCTCCCATGTACTGATTAAACTTCAAGGAGAATGCATGCAGAGACACAGGAAGCTCTAACTCAGCCTGGGGAGCACAGGGAGGTCTCCCTGGAGGAGGTAACATCTGTAGTTTGTCTTAAAGGACAAATAAGACAAAGAAGGGGAGGAACGTAGTTGCAGAAAAGGTATAGACAGAGCATTTCCACTAATCTGGAATAGCAAAAGTCAAGTCCTATAGTTGTCTCTTGTGCCATAGGAAGAGCTCTCTGAATAGTCCTGAAAGAGCAGATGAAGGAAACAATTTAAACCATGATTGTAGTTAAGGAAACAATTTAAATCATGATTGTAGTTAGGATTGCTATTAGAGTCTTAAAAAGAGCTGAAGCAACTTTATACCTTGGGTGGTTTGAGCAGTCACCATTATTCTCAAAATAGATAGACTTATTTATGGCAACTGTCTTCCCAGGGAAAAGTGCTGTAAGCTAAATCGATCCAAATTGATGGAGATTTTTCATTAGATAAAATGTTTTATTAGCGAATTGTGCTGTACTTGGAGAACAGACAACCAGCTATATAGGCAGAAGGCCACAAATGGCATTTTAATGCACCCAAACTTGTTTCCTCATGTCCATTTTAGCATATGTTTCCAAGTGAGAGAGCCAAGCAGAGCGATGACAGCCAAGCACACAATCGACCAGGACAGAAGCCTTCTTCCTGGGACTCCTCCTCTGGAATGGAAAATAATCAGAAGTTCTTGAGTCCCTTCCATGTGTCCTGTGGGATTCCAAGAGTGCCTGCTGCAGGACTCAGAGTTGTGGGTTCAAGTATTAGCCCTTCTCATTGGTAGGCTGCCAGGATGAGTCTCTTAATCCCTTGGTTTAATACACATGAATTGACTATTTTAGAAAATTAAAAAGATAAATACTAATTTCACAGGATTATTTAAAGAATTGGGTAAGATAATGTACTTGAAGTAATTTGGACTCCTTCAATCACCATAGTGGTTTGGGGGCTGTGGAATCCTGAGGGCAGGGGGTGGCCTCACTTTCTAACCAGTGTCTCTGGGTTTTATTGTTTCATCAGAGAACTATGTGGGACCTCATTATACGTACTTGACTGGGGACCAGAATCAGGCAGTTCCCATGTTGGGGAATGGTGTCTTCAGCCTTTACTCTAAAAGGTACTACTAAGTGTAATAAACCCAAGAAACTAGGGTTAATCTGTATTCTGGACTGAACTGTGTCCTTCCAAGATTCCTGTATTGAACTCCTAGCTCCCACTACCTCCAAATGTGACCTTCTTTGGAAACAGAGTCACTGCAGATGTCATTAATCAAGTTCAGAGGCAGTCCTCTTGGAGCAGGTTAGGCCTGTGAGGAGAGATTCAGGCACAGAGGAGCAAACAAGGAGAATGCCAGTAAACCTCTGTTCCTCGAGGCGTGGTCAGTGGCACTTTGCTATGGCAGCCTGAGCAAACTGATACATCTTGGAAATGGCAGAGAACTGCTCGTGCAGACCTGAAGAGCCAGACAGATGGGGCCCTGTTTAAACCTGGACCTAGCAAACCAACAGCTTTGGTTTTATGTTCACTGTGACAATCCATCACTTTTAAGTCTGACCACCTGAGAGAGAAAAGGACTTTGGGTCAGACATCATTTCAAAAACCACTTTATTGCAAGGTCCTTCAGCTTGACCACAAGGGAGCCCTCAGACGTAGTGAGAGACCCCATTCCAAGGTGACCCACTGAGGGATCTGCTCACAATGAGGCTGCCCCTGGGAAGCAGCTTTTGCTACGTCCTTATTTTTCTCTACACATTTACTTTGATTTCCCCCAGATCTTGCGTGATGGAAGCTCCTCCTCCTGGAATCCAGGAGGTGACATGCCCCACCTGGGTTTGGAAGGGCACTCTCTCCTCAGGTTGTGTGTAAAGAAATTGGGGGACCTTCCCAATGCTTCTAGTACCTGAAGTAACCTACACCTTCCTTTCTGGGGTAAACTTTGTAGCATTGACTGGCTGGAAAGAAAGTTCAGTTTATCAAGATAAGTCAGAACAAATAGCTCTTGAAGTGTACCCTCCACCAGGTTTTCTGGGTGTCTTTTTGGGATCTAGTTGGGTGAATATTTTGATATATGGCAGGAAGATAGAATAGCATCTGTGACGGCTAATTTTATATGTCAACTTCACTAGGCCATGGGATGCCCAGATATCTGGTTAAACATGATTTCTGGATGTGTCCATGAGGGTGTTTCTGGAAGAGATTAGCATTTGCACTGGCAGATGGAGTAAAGCAGATTGCCTTCCCCAGGGTGGGTGGCATCACTTAATGCACTGAGGGCCAGGATGGATAGGAGAGCAGAGGAAGGGAGAGTGTTCTCTGACTGATGTCCCCTCAGCCTGGGACTTACACCGTCAGGGCTCCTGGCTCGGGCCTTTGGACTCAGACTGGCACCATGCCACCAGGCTTTCCTGGGGCTCAGCTAGCAGATGGCAGACCATGGGGCTTCTCAGCCTCCATAAGCATGTGGGTGAAGACCTTATAATAATAAAACTCTCTCCCTCTCTCCATTTGTAGTCTTGTGTCCCTTAACTTCCAAGGCCTCTGGGTACCGAGGTTCTTCCCATATTTCTGAGTCTGAGCAATGAGTCTGCTAAAGCAAAATGCCTGGTTCTCTAGCAAAAGAGCAAACTGTTGGACCAGAACATTGTTGTTATCCCATAGTCATGGGTCGACCTGGCAAATCATTTAGGCTCAGTCATAGAAATGATCCTTTTGGCAAGACAAGGGTGAGTTATCAGGGTTTGGGACTGTTATCTAATGGTTCTTGTTGGGTGGGTCTTCCCTTTGAATGTGAGAGGTACAAGGGAGGGGTCTGCTCACAATGAGGCTGCCCCTGGGAAGCAGCTTTTGCTACGTCCTTATTTTTCTCTACACATTTACTTTGATTTCCCTCAGGTCTTGCGTGATGGAAGCTCCTCCTCCTGGAATCCAGGAGGTGAAGAAGATGTTTCCACATGGGAGTGAACTCCCTGTTGTAAAGGCAAGCAAGCAGATGCTGAATACAGGTTGTTCACAGAGGCCGCTCCGAGGACAGTTCTGCAGCTATGAGTCACAGCTGTGCTACTGCATCTAGCAGTAACTGTGTGGCCGGTGGCTAGCCCTTTTAACTCCCCAGGACTCCTTCTCAGTGGCAAAATGGAAGGGTACGTGTTGTGTGGGTGGGAGGAGGGGGGCACAATTGCACAGGTCCCTGACGACCTCCTACACTCTCACCCTTAGCCCGTCTTTACACAGAGCCAACAACCATGCCCAGCCTCTGGCTTTTCCTCTGTCCCCATTTTTCAGTTTTCTGGATATTCCTTCAAGTCAGACAGCAGTGGGAGAAGGTACCAGCATTAGGAGAATGTCCTCTGGGCACTGGGATGGCTACTTTCCAGATAAGGGAGGAGGGGGTAAGATCCTTTCTCATTGTACAAATGGGGGAAAACATGTTCGGAGGTCAAATAGCAAAGGACCTGTGTTTTAAGCAAATTCTCCCAAGTGGAGAGTTATATGCTAAAATCCAGTTGCATTCCAAAGCCAGGATGGAGACTTGGCTGGGAACCAGGAGCCCCAGTGAAAGCAAGGGAAGGATGCACCAATGTCTCAGATGTAGTGAGAGACCCCATTCCAAGGTGACCCACTGAGGCATGGTCTGCTCTCCCACTGTGTGCACGGACACACCCTACCTGGGTTTGGAAAGGCGCTCTCTCCTCAGGTTGTGTGAAAAGAAGTTGGGGGACCTTCCCAATGCTTCTAGACCTTGTGGGTACTAGACAGGAAGCGATCACTGGATCTAGTAGGTAGGTCACTGGGTGTTAGACAGGAAGCGACCACGGGGTACTAAACAGGAAGTGATCACTGCTCAGCCACAAGACCTCCGTGCGGAGTGCAGCCAGCCACAGACGAGATGGAGGTCTTCCAAGGAAGCCGGAGAGGAGGTGGGAGGTGAGGAACAGGGCTCCAGTGGACACAGAGAGTACAGTTCCCCCACAGCTCCGAGGTTAGCCAGCCAATACTGGGATGGGGAGGAGGGTCAGCAGTTATCATAAGCACAGTGGCCACATGATGACCCCCAGAACCAAGGCTCAGGGATGCTCCCCAGAATTGCTGCATGGCACAGGCATGGGAAAGCGCAGGCTCCAAAGCGTCCACGTGCCACACACTGTCCTCCACCTGCCACTCTGCACTTCAGCATCTCTGCTAGGGCCCAGGACCCATGAGAACTGGAGTCATCCCTCTGTTCCTTCAGACCATCAGTCTCCTACCTCGCTCAGAATGGTCCGTGCATTCAATCACTCCTCTTTTGCACACCTGCTAAGTACCTGGTGGTGGCCAGTGAGAGCGGGGCCTGCACCGGAGAAGCCAGCCCCTCAGAGGGAAATGGGAAGACTGCTCTACCCGCTCTGGGGTGAAGGTCTCCTCTTCTTCAAGCTGAACTTCCCTCAGCAGCTTTCTCTCCCAGACAGACCTGTAGAAAGGCAAAGTGGGAAAGGGGGAATGCAAACGTGATGCCCCGTCCTCACGCACCTCACCCTGTGCTGGGTCCTCAGCACCACATCTGGCACATTCTACTTGCTCCACAATATTCTGAATGGATACCTGTGACGTTCTCACTGCCTGTCAGAACCAGCTTGACCTGCATCACCCACCTGCTCGGCTCCCAACAGCATCCTTGTGTTACAGGCAAACTCACACTAAGAAAATCGAGGCTGAGGGACATTTGGTGGCTGGCTCAGGGTCAAAAGCCAGCAAGCAGTTGGAATGGGATTCAAACTCAGTGTAATTCTAGAAGTGTGGTTCACAACCACCACACCACTCTGCATACAGAGAACCCCTAAGTAAGTCTGGAAGAATGTGCTGAGAGATACTCACTGTGCTGGCATTTGGGGTGATTTTATCTTCTCTTTGTTTATCTGCATTTCAAGTTTGCTCAAAAAGCCTTGCTCGTGGCCTTAAATTACTTGCATGATCTCCTAGACAAGTGCAATGCTTCCATGGTGTCTAACCAGGAGCAGGTAAATACCCAAGGCATAGCATCATAGTAACAATTTGCTGAACTGGGGGGAAATTAAATAAGTACATTGTGATCTGGCACAGCGCTGGTTTGTCCTAGAGACGATCTGATTCCCTTTCCATTCCTAACAAAGAAGGAGCGACCACGTCCTCGCTCGGGATTTTCTCAGCAGCAGACACCAGAACTCTTCAGGGAAAACTTTTGCAGACCTCCCTTTCCCATCACCTTGCAACAGAAAGGAGGAGGACCCATTGGCTGGATCCCTTCCCACCACCCACAGGGTGGCAGACCCATCAGCAGGACCCTGGAGATAGAGGGAAGTTACAGTCAGGCTGGGGGTCCCTGAGACCGGGTCCTGCAGGGACTGACTCCTGGGCAGGAAAAGTGGGGTTTTCCTCAGGAGCTGGTTTGCAGAGAAGCAGCCCCTCCTGTCCTCCTCTTGTACACAGTGTGGGTCAGCAGCAATTGAACAGAGAGGTGTGGGACTCTGTGACCAGTGAGCCAAGGCAGGGTGTCCTCACCTGGCTGAGAGGGAGAATGTTAGGACCATGAACCATCACACAACGGACCTTTGGCTTTTCAAAAGCCCAGTGTGTGAGTCAGATGTGCCTTCCCTTCCCCTTTGCCTTCTCTCTGGCTCCTCCTCCAGACTGCTCGGCGCTCTTTGAGGGCTGCCCACCGGAAATGGTTGCAGGGAGTTCTCGTCATGCAGGAAAGTGTTCAGCAATGCTCTTTCCTTCCATATCTAAGCAACAGAGTAATGTACCAGCCATGGGTTCATGCCTTCGACCCCTCCTCTCAGTTGATTTTCACAGCAATTCTGGCTTTCAGCATTCTTACACATGTGCAATTTGAGGCCCAGAGAAGTTGAATAATTTATGTGATATCACACAGCAGACGGGGCAGGGGTAATTTTTGAACCAGACGCCTGGCTTTACAGCTGGCTCTTGCCAGCCTGGCTTAACAGCATAAGATGCTCTTATGAGCGTCCAGTCAGTGGTTGCCTAGCAGTGTTGACGTTGAATTAAATTCTCACACACCAGAGAGGGAGGCGAAACCACCAAGTTTTTGGATGGGGAAAATGATTTCCAGGAAACAGAGTGACTGGCCCACGATCACAGCCCCTGTGTGGCGCAGACCTGGGATAAGAGCCAAGCCCCCTGATTCATGGTGTGGGGCTCTCTCTAGACACGTAATGGTGCACAGTTTGAGTGTTCTCTTCTTTTTTGGTAGAGGGGATTGGAGGTTGGGCATTGCAGGGGAAAAAAAGAAAGGCTTTCTTCAAACAAAACCTTTCTCCAAAGTCCAATATCTAGAACAGGAAAGGGGGGGGGCTAGCCTTGCCCTGGAGTCTCTGAGGGGCTTGCAGGAGCACATTCTGGTCCCTTACCCACAGTGTCAGACTTGAATAGCCAGAAACAGCACCTGGCCCTCAGCTTCTGGTGGTCACTCGGCTACCCTGGCCACACGTTAGCCATATGACATTGAAACAGGAATCCTGCAAGACACATACGTTAGCCCATCTTTGATACGCTTAGTTTTCCCTTCAGGGCAAAGGGTTGCCACTGTCTGCTTCACGGAGCCAGGAGGGACATGGACAATAACGAGTGTCCCTGGGACAACGAGCAGGGGCGAGGGCATGTGGTGCTGACTTTGCTGTGGCATGAACAGGTCTGCAGGGCAAGGCCCCACCTCTCTACACAGTGGGTGCTCAGTAAGTTATGCTCTGAGGGTGCTGCTGTGTTCTGCTGCTCCAGGGCCACCCCTGGAATTTACTAAAGCACTTGGTACCTTGATCTTGACCATGAGAGCGGGACACCTTGACTTCTGGACCTCTGCCCAGGGACCTCAGACCCTCTTGCTATTGGAGACACATCTGTTCATGTCTTTTAGTCTGAAAGAGTGTGTGTCCATAGTCCTAGTACCATTTGGACATGACCGGGGATTCTAGAAATGTTTCAGAGGCAGCCTTATGCCTGAAGGAAAACACTGCCAGTCAGCCCTCTGATGCTGCCCTCCATGCGAGTCCCACAGGGAAGGGCCACGCTCATCCCTCTGTCTCTACAACATCTTTCTATGAGCAAATGGGGCCACAAGATTCTAAGTCTTGGGTCCAGGCTGACCGTGACCTCCCAGGAGAATGACCTCAGAGGTATTGTCCATCCCACTCTAGTTCAGTCCAGCAGTCCAGGTGAGCGTGTCCTGACCTACGGGACTGCCCCCTGGCTGGGAGGTGGCAAGTCAGGAGCAGAACTTGACTAGACCAAACCACTCCAGGCATGTCTAGAGACTGGTGAGAAATCAAGGCAGAAGCTTCTCTCTGCCAAGGTGACCCCAGCCCAGTGCTCTTCCCAGGCACATCCAAACGGGAGAGGGACCAAACTGCATCCTTGGGCAGCCACTGGTCCTGGTGCTGGGGAGGCATGTTGCATGTCTGCCTGCCTGCCCCTCCCTGAGGCCAAGTTGACTGAGTTTGCAAATCTGCATTCCCCGTGCACCAGTGCAGAAGCAAAGGAGTTGGCCACCTGCCCTCCTGGGGCTCACATTCCAGCAGAAGAGTGAGCTGGGAACTGCCACTTGCCTGCATCTCTGTTTCTGGAACATGCTGCTATTATTGGGGCCCAAGTCAACAAGGCAACATGTGGGCTTGGAAGAGAAGCCACCCACTGGGTCCATACTTTCAGGGGAGCCCTTAGGGGAGGCTGCAGGTGAGCTGAGCACAAGGGGTGACAATGAGCTGGCAGGAGAAGATCCAAGGCAGAAGGATGCTCCAAGGCCTCAGCAGGTCTTGGAACAGAAAGAGAGCACGGAACTAGGGTCACTGCTCAGGGCAGGCCATGGGAGGCCTCATCGTCCAGGCACTGAGTTTGGATTCACCCTAACTATAAAGGGAAGCAGAGGGTGAGCTTTCAACAGGCAGCCTTGCTCATCCCATTTGTTTTTGCAATTCAGCAGCTGGAGGCCCCTTTGAGGAGTGGTTCACTGGGCACACGAGGGGGTGGACAGCAGCCTGACAGCAGGGGATCCCAGCAGTGTGTGAGCAATGGGGTCTCGATGGTGCATTCATGACCTTTAGCTATAATAGGGGGTATTAGAAGCTCCGGCTGCCAACACCCTGTGATTCCAAACATCTCAGGGCTTCCTCCTCCCCATGGACCAGGCACCAGCAGGTGTCACCAGAGACTGACCCAAGTTTTCACCAGGGGGGCCGCTGGTGGAGAGGGTCCTGCAGAATTCCTTGTCTCGACCAGGGGGTTCTGGACATACACATGCCAAGAACATGAAGTGGCTCCACTCTTCCAGGGGAATGAGGTGCCGGGAGGTTTAGTGAGTCACCCAGTGGTCACACACTCACAGCTGGTGGGCCCAGAATTCAAGCTGGCCTTTGGCTGATGGTGAAAGCGCCCACATTTGTGCACACGGAGCCCTTGTGAGAGACACCAGAGGGGATGACAGGGGAAACCCCTTCTGAGAGGTTACAGTCAGAGGGAGCTCCCATTTCTTGGTGAACAAGGTAAGCCCCTGCAACCACAGGCCAGTGACCAGAGGTTGTAGGTATGACACCGTGCTAGGACTGTTAGACATCACATTCATGTTTGTTCATGTTGGGATGTGATGATCATTAAGCTTAGAATAAATGTCCTGCATTGCTTTCTGTCCATTCTTCTGTGAGGCTGAGAGCCCACTCCACCCTGTTCAGGCTCCTCTGGGTCACTGGTTCCCAAAACAGGCACTGAACATGCACCGTAATCAGCCATTCTTGTTGCAGGGAAGAGAGCCGGGAACAGAAAACACAGCCACCCCAACCCTCCCGAAGTTCACTTTCCACCTGCTGGAATTAATGTTTCAACACCTTCCCAGGTGGGTATTATTATCCACATTCTACAGATGGGCAAATTGAGGCTGAAAGGTTAGGCAGCCTACCCAAGGTGCAAAGCTGGGAGTGCCAGAGACTCAGGGAACTCAGACACAGGTCTGGGGCTGCTGTCAACCCTCAGTCATGATGCCCCCCACCTCTAGTGGGAAGGGCAGGGGGCCCAGATGCGCCCTGGGAAGCCTGGGAGCTGGTCCACGTGCTCACACATGGCTGGCCCTTATTCTGGTCTTAAGCTCAGCTGTGGTCTCCAGAGCCAACCAGTTCTGCCATCCCTGCCTTCCCTGAGACAGCAGCGTAGGGACGCAAACCCTGCCCCAGTTGCGTTTTAACCCGCTCACTGCTCCTCTGCTGAGTTCCTGCCTATCTCCCCTTGGGACACTCCCGGCACTGGGGAGCTCACCATGCCCAATGGAGCATGGCTGTGTCTTCACCTTGGTGCTGGCTTTTCTCCTGGTTACAAAGCTGCACTGTCCCATCCGCTGAGTAACCACGGTCCACTCTGGAGCCTTGACTTCCCTGCCCTTCCCATGGCACAGGGGGACAATTGCTGCTTGCACTCCATGATGCTGAAAATGTCAAAGGACCACAAGTGTCACCTTTTTTCTTGTTATAAACAACACATTATCCATCACAGAAGAATCTGAAGAAACCTACAGGATAAGTTTACCTACCTATTCAGAAATAATCAGTGTGAGTATAAATATGCATACACCTAGAAATTTATCTGAGGCTATACAGTTATTTATAAAAAAAAATCATAGCCTACACACCTATGTATAACCTGCTTATTTCCCCACTTAACAAGCTATCATGATCATTTTTCCGGCTCAATAAGTTCATTTTTACAATGCCGTTATTCTGACTGTCATGTGTTTCATTACAGGGGTGGTGTAAGTTATTGAGCTAACCCCTCACTGTTGAACACTTAAGTGGCTTCCAATTTTTTCTATTAGAAAGAATGTGTCATTATATAAAATCATATACTTCATCGCCAGTATTCGCACAAAAACCCTGCGAGGTAGACCCTCTCACGTTCGTTTCACACATTCTATCCTGTTGGAAAATGTGTTATAAGGCATCAAACAGAAACACATCAGAGGGTGGTTATGAAGAAGCCCCAGTCTTACCTTTTCCTGGGTCTTGAACTTGAAGAGCCCCGTAATAGCAGCTGAAAAACCCCTGGAAACACCTCACAAAAGCTCTTACACATGCGCACACACAGAGCACACACTGAAAGAACGTAGGTGACATATCCAGTTGGCAAAGATCAACTGTCTAATATTTGTGGTGCACGAGGGGGTGAGACCATGGAATCTAACCTTTCTGCCAGGAAGGGGTATGAGCACATTCTTGGGTGGGGCAGTGGGGTGGATAGTAGTAGACACCTTTATGAAAGGAATGTATTCCCTTCGATTCGAATGACTCCAAGTCCTGTGATTTATCCTAAGAAGACAATAAAGCGAATGAAAAAAGTGTAAGCATAAATCTGTTCACTCCAATATTGCCAAGGACAAAAATCCAACCATGCCACAATCTAGCTGGCCATCCTACCGGAATGTGAATGGGTAGATAAACACACACATCAGACAGTAGGATTCCAGGCAGCTCTTAACATGGTGGCTACAAAAATGCATTTCTATTTATCAACATAGGCTGCTTCCAAAATATTGATTAGAAGCCTTGTGGACAATACACTCTTAAGAAAAATGTGTGTCCGTGAGCATGTGTATATTTATGCTTGGAAGAAAATGCAGGAGAAAGAACTGTGCTAATGTTTATACAGATAAGATTATAAAGATCTTCGAAAAAGCGGGAAAGAACATCCAGTGGAAAAAGACAGTCTCTTCAATAAATGGTGCTGGGAAATTGGAAAGCCACATGCAGAAGAATGAAACTGGACCACTTTCTTACACTGTACAAAAAGATAAAGTCAAAATGGGTGAAAGACCTAAATGTGAGAAAGGAATCCATCAAAATCCTAGAGGAGAACACAGGCAGCAACCTCTTTGGGCTGCAGCAACTTCTTGCTAGACATATTTCCAAAAGGCAAGGGAAACAAAAACAAAAATGAACTTTTGGGACTTCATCAAGATAAAAAGCTTTTGCACAGCAAAGGAAACTTACAAGTCAACAAAACTAAAAGGGAACCTACACCTATGGAATGGGAAAAGATATTTATAAAGGACATCATCATCATCATCATCATAATAGACTAGTATCCAAGATCTATAAAAGACTTCTCAAATTCAACACCCCAAAAAACAAAAAACAAATAACCCAGTCAAGAAATGAGCAGAAGACATGAACAAACATTTCTCCAAAGATACAGATGGCCTGGGTGCCTGGGTGGCTCAGTGGGTTAAGCCTCTGCCTTCGGCTTGGGTCATGGTCTCAGGGTCCTGGGATCAAGTCCCACGTCGGGCTCTCTTCTTGGCAGGGGTCCTGCTTCCTCCTCTCTCTCTGCCTGCCTCTCTGCCTGCTTGTGATCTCTGCTTGTCAAATGAATAAATAAAATCTTTTAAAAAAATAGATACAGATGGCCAATAGACACATGAGAAGATGCCTCAACATCATTTGGCATCGGGGAAATACAAATCAAAACCAGTAGTGTGAGATTCCACATCACACTAGTCAGAATGGCTAAAATTAATAAGTCCAGAAATGACAGGTGTGGACGAGGACGCGGAGAAAGGGGAACCCTCCTGCACTGTTGGTGGGAATGCAAGCTGGGGCAGCCACTCTAGAAAACAGTATGAAGGTTCCTCAAGAAGTTAAAAATAGAGCTACTTTATCCCAAGAATTGATCTACTGGGTATTTACCCCAAAGAGACAAATGTAGTGATTTGAAGGGGCACCTGCACCCCAATATTTATAGCAACAATGTCCACAATAGCCAAACTATGGAGAGAGCTCAAATGTCCATCAAGAGATGAATGGATGAAGAAGACGTGGTACACACACACACACACACACACACACACACACACACACAGGAACATTCAGCTATCAAAAAAATAAAACCTGGTCATTTTCTTTTTCTTTTTTTTTAAGATTTTATTTATTTATTTGACAGACAGAGATTACAAGTAGGCAGAGAGGCAGGCAGAGAGAGAAAGAGGAAGGGAAGCAGGCTCCCTGCTGAGCAGAGAGCCCAATGTGGGGCTCCATCCCAGGACCCTGGGATCATGATCTGAGCCGAAGGCAGAGGCTTTAACCCACTGAGCCACCCAGGGCCCCAAAACATGGTCATTTTCAAGGATGTGGATGGCACTAGAGGGTATTATGCTAAGAAAAATAAGTCAGTCAGAGAAAGATGATTATAATATGGTTTCACTCCTATGTGGAATATAAGAAACAGTGCAGAGGATCCTAGGGGAAGGGAGGGAAAACTGAATGGGAAGTCTTCAGGGAGAAAAACCATGAGAGATTAACTCTAGGGAACCAGCTAAGGGTTGCAGAAAGGGAGGTGATCGGGGGATGGGGTAACTGGATGATGGGAATTAAGGAGGTTCCTGATGTGATGAGCACTGAGTGTTAGAGAGTTACTGAACTCTACGTCTGAAACCAATGATGTACTATTAGTTAGGTAATTGAATCTGAGTAAAATTTCTTCATACTCAGGAACTTGCTAAATACATTGTGCAAGTAGTTTATTAACTTCAAAAAAGAAAAAGCAGGGGCACCTGGGTGGCTCAGTGGGTTAATGCCGCTGCCTTCGGCTCAGGTCATGATCCCAGGGTCGTGGGATTGAGCCCCGCATCGGGCTCTCTGCTCTGCGGACAGCCTGCTTCCTCCTCTCTCTCTGCCTCTCTGCCTACTTGTGATTTCTGTCTATCAAATAAATAAATAAAATCTTTAAAAAAAAAAAAAAAAGAAAAAGCAGCAAAGCTCTTCACCTATAAGGCATGCCTATATGTGTGTGAATGCACTTCCCAACGGGACCTGGGGCCTCTTCCACTTTGCCTTCCTCCCCATGCATCCTCTTGTTTTGTTAACAGCTTGATTGTGGTATGATTTGCATTAAATGAAGGTCACTGATCATGATTGTACAAAACGATGGGATTTGACAAACGTATACAGTCACGTGACCACCGCCACGTTGTAATCTAGAACACTTCCATTACCATGAAAAGTTGCCTCTGATCTGCTGCCATACATTTACAATATTTATCAAGAAGGTGAGCTGAGAGCATCTACCATCTTACCATGTATTACCTACTTGTGCCATCTGTTCCTACTCCTTTTTCTTCTTCCTGTCTGGTTTGTGATCAATTTATGTATTTATTTTATTTCAACTAATATCTTGTAGCTCTACAACTTCATTTTATTTCTTTTAGATGGGTGGTCTGGGTTTCAAATATATTGCACATCATGTATAATTTGAAAACCTTATGGCAGCTCATTCCATCTTCCTTTCCCAGCCTTTATGCTATAGTTCCTTTTTTTTAATTTTTAATTGAAGTACAATTGATGTACAATATTATATTAGTTTCAGGTGTGCAGCATAGAGATTCAGCAATTCTATACATTACACAGTGCCCACCACTGTGAATGCAGTCACCATCTGTCACCACACAAGACTCCTACAATGTTATACATTTAACATCCAAATTTGGTTTAAAACCCACCCTTGAAATTGCTATTGCTTTAAAAATTCAATGATCACTCAGAGGTATTAAAAATGAGAAAATCTCTCTCCACTGGCCTATTTATCATTTCGTAAAAGCTATAAAAATCTGGATAAAATATGGATCTTTGTGTAGATCCAGATTTCATTTGGTGTTGCTTCCTTTCAGCATTTATGTTAATGCAATTTTCCTGATAAGTGTCTGAAAAAGTCTTTGTTTTATTTTCATTTTTGAAAGCTGTTTTGCCAGTTACACCGTTCCAGGTTAACAAGATCTTCTGTTTTCTTTTCTTTCCTTTCTCCTTTCTACACTTCAAGATGTCATTCTGTTGTCTTTGGGTTTGCCTAGTTTCTGGGTTTTTATATTTTACCTATTTATTTCAGGTTTTTTTAAGCTCTTATTATATTACATACTAATGCTGAAGGGTAAGGACAGCTCTTTTTTTGGGGGTGCTTTAAGATTTTCAGTTTATCATTGCTTTTTTTCAACAGTTTGAATATAATACACTTGGTGCTATTTTTTTCTTCTTTGGGGTGTGTGAACTCTCTTCTTTCTATTTACAATTTTCATCAATTAGGAAATTTTCAACCATTATTTCTTCTAATACTTTGTTCTGGCTCCTTACTTCTAAAGACTCCAGTTGCATGTATTTTAATAAACTTATCCTATGAGAAAACCCCTATTCTCTATACACATCTCCCTCTTCCTTCTCCCCTGTGCTTCCTTTGAATAGTTGTTTGCTGTTCCCTGTTCCTCTGTGTTCAAGCATACTGATTGTTTTTGTCTCAGGGTCTATTCTGTTAATTTCAACCTATATATCCCAATTCAGTGTTGTAAATTTTACCTACAGAAGTATGATATAAAAGATGGGACTTCATCAAGATAAAAAGATTTGCATACCAAAGGAAACAGTGGAAAAAAACTAAAAGACAACTGACAGAATGGGAGAAGATATTTGCAAATGTTTCATCACATAAAGGCTAGTATCAAAGATCTATAAAGAACTTATCAAACTCGACACCCAAAAAATAAATAATCCAGTCAAGACATGGGCAGAAGACATGAGCAGACATTTCTCCAAAGAAGACCTACAAATAGCCAACAGACATGTGAAAAGAAATGCTCCACATCACTTGGCATCAACCACAATGAGCTACCAACTCACACCAGTCAGAATGGCTAAAATTAACAAGTTAGGAAATGACAGATGTTGGCAAGGATGCAGAGAAAGGGGAACCCTCTTATACTGCTGGTGGGAATTCAGGTTGGTGCAACCACACTGGAAAATGGTATGGTGTTTCCTCAAAAAGGTAAAAATAGAGCTCCCCTACCTCCTAGCAATTGCACTACTGGGTATTTACCCAAAGTGATACAAACATGGTGATCTGAAGGGGCATCTGCACCCCAGTGTGTATAGCAGCAATGTCCACAATAGCCAAAATATGTAAAGAGCCCAGATGTCCATGACAGATGAATAAAGAAGGTGAGGTCTATATATACAATAGAATATTACTCAGCCATCAAAAAATCAAATCTTACCATTTGCAACAATGTGGATGGAACTAGAGTGTATTGTGCTAAGTGAAATAAGTCAGAGAAAGACAATTATATGATCGAACTCATATGTGGAATTTAAGAAAAAAAACATAGGGGAAGGGAAGAAAAACCAAGATAAAAACAGAGAGGGAGGCAAACCATGAGAGACCCTAAACCATAGGAAAAAATCTGAGGGTTGCAGGAAGGGAGGGCATGGGGGATGGGGTAACTGGGTGATGGGCATGAAGAAGGGCACGGGATGTGATGAGCACTGGGTCTGATATACAACTGATGAATCACTGAATTCTACCTCTGAAACTAATAATACACTATATGTTAATAAAGCATTTTTATATCTCCTATTTTTCTCACAGTATTGATGATATTCTCTTTTTCAATATGTGGCACACATATATAATATTGTTTTCCTTCCTTATGTGGTCATCTCTGTCATTCCTGCGTCTCTTTCTCTTTCTTTTTTTATAATTTTAATTTATTTTTTAAAATTTCTTTTCAGTGTTCCAGAATTCATTGTTGATGCACCACACCCAGTGTTCCATGCATACATGCCCTCCATAATACACACCTCCATGCTCACCCAACCTCCCAACCCCCTTCCCTCCAAAACCCTCAGTTTGTTTCTCAGAGTTCACAGTCTCTCATGGTTTGTCTCCCCCTCCAATTTCCCCCATCTCACTTCTCCTCTCCATCTCCTCATGTCCTCCGGGTTATTCCTTATGCAACACAAATGAGCAAAACCACTTGATAATTGACTCTCTCTGCTTGACTTATTTCACTCAGCATAATCTCCTCCAGTCATGTCCATGTTGATATAAAAGTTGGGGATTCATCCTTTCTGATGGAGGCATCATACTCCATAATATATATAGACCACATCTTCTTTATCCATTTGTCCGTTGAGAAGCATCTTGGTTCTTTCCACAGTTTGGTGACTGTGGCCATTGCTGCTATAAACACGGCATACAGATAACCCTTCTTTTCACTACATCTGTATCTTTGGGGCAAATACCCAGTAGTGCAATTTCAGGGTCATAGGGAAACTCTATATTTAATTTCTTAGGGAATCTCCATACTATTTTCCAAAGTGGCTGCACCAACTTGCATTCCCACCAACAGTATAAGAAGGTTCCCCTTTCTCCACATCCTCTCCAACACAGGTTGTTTCCTGCCTTGTTAATTTTGGCAGTTCTAACTGGTGTAAGGTGGTATCTCAATGTGGTTTTGATTTGAATCTCCCTGATGGCCAGTGATGATGAACATTTTTTCATGTGTCTGTTAGCCATTTGTATGTCTTCTTTGGAAAAGTGTCTGTTCATGTCTTCTGCCCATTTTTTGACATGATTATCTGTTTGTGTATGTTGAGTTTGAGGAGTTCTTTATAGATCTTGGATATCAGCCCTTTGTCTGTAGTGTCATTTGCAAATCTTCTCCCATTCCATGGGTTGCCTCTCTGTTTTGCTGACTGTTTCCTTTGCTGTGCAGAAGATTTTGATCTTGATGAAGTCCCAAAAGTTCATTTTCGCTTTTGTTTCCTTTGCTTTTGGAAATATATCTTGAAAGAGGTTGCCGTGGCCGATGTCAAAGGGGTTACTGCCTATGTTCTCCTCTAGGATTCTGATGGATTCCTGCCTCATGTTGAGGTCTTTTATCCATTTTGAGTTTATCTTTGTGTACAGTGTAAGAGAATGGTTGAGTTTCATTTTTCTACACGTAGCTGTCCAATTTCCCTGGCACCATTTATTGAAGAGACTGTTTTTTTTCCACTGAATATTTTTTTCTGCTTTGTCAAAGATTATTTGACCATAGAGTTGAGGGTCCATATCTGGGCTCTCTACTCTGTTCCACTGGTCTATGTGTCTGTCGTGGAAGTCTCTAGTACCATGATGTCTTGGTGATCACAGCTTTGTAGTAAAGCTTGAAATCAGGCAATGTGATGCCCCCAGTTTTGTTTTTCTTTTTCAACATTTCCTTGGTGATTTGGGGTCTCTTCTGGTTCCATACAAATTTTAGGATTGTTTGTTCTAGCACTTTGAAAAATGCCGGTGGAATTTTGATCGGAATGTCATTGAAAGTGTAGATTGCTCTGGGCAGGATAGACGTTTTAACAATGTTTGTTCTTCTGATCCATGAGCATGGAATTGTCTTCCATCTTTTTGTGTTTCTTTCTCCAGGTTCTTGATGGCATTTTCCTGTATCATTGCTTACTTGATACAATTGGCCAAAGTCCAGATGCTGCCCTGCTGCAAGACTTTGTTGTACCCCTTTAAGTAGTGTTGGCTTTGGTCAGTCCAGTTGCTCAGATCCTTTGATCCTCGGAGGCTTGCTTATCAGCTTTGTAAGGGCAGGTCCAAGGAAGCCTTTAGCTAGAGCTAATTTAGCCACCCTGCTAAAGTAACACCCTTCTGAGTACTCTACCATATGCAGCAGGTGTCAAAGTCAGACAGGTATCCAGTCAAAGACTAGTGGGCCACCCCCCCTCACCCCGCAGATCTCAAGGGTTCTCTCTCACACAAGTGCTCATTTCTTTGGCATCTTGCTCCACAAATTCTATCCCCATGACCCCCTTGAACTCTTCTGTGCTCCCAACATAGTGTGACCGTGGGGCTCTTCCTGGATTACCATCCCTTGGCTGCACCCACGAAACTGCCATTAGGTAATAGAGGACAATTCTAGGATGCACTTTTTTTCCAGTTCTTTGGGAACTCAGTCCCCTGCTGTGTATTTCCAATGTCTGAAAATTGCTCTAAGTATTCATAACACACATATGTCCATTAGTGGGAGATTACATTGTATATCTCCAAATGAAATGTGAGTTTCTTTTTCTAGTTGCTTGTGGCTGAGTGTGAATTTGGTCCTTTCACTTTATCCTTGTCATCGTGGAAGTCTCCTTTATTTGCACATCCACGTTAAAATCATCATGCTGCTGAGCTGAGCCTAGTCTCTGTTTGGGCAGAGTTGACCATTAATAAAATGGAAGAGTTCCAGTTGTTGGACCGAGACATTATTCCTGGGAACTTTTCTTCTTGACACAAAAGCCTGTCATTTTGTCTTGGGGGCAACAGCATCTCCAGTGCTTTCCGGGTAATTGTGGCTGTGGACAGGCAGGGCTCAGTTTGGGGGACTTTCATCCTATAGCACATTTGTATTAAGGCAGCAAAGGGTCTACGAGGTCGGGAGGCCTTGCCAAAGAGCCCTGTAGAGCTTTTGAAAATTGTTTCCTAAAGTCCCAGGAATGGACTAAATGGTGAGCAAGTGAGAATAAAGTGTGATATGGCAGAAACATTTCTGATAGAAGCCATCATGTGCCCCGGCCTCTGGCCCCTGTGCTGAGTTTCAGAGATGAGTGACTTTGGACAACTCACCATGTCCCTCTGGGATGCCATTTTCTCCTCTATGTGATACAACTTGGAGAAGACAATCTCCACAGTCCTTACAACTATGTACTATTGCTCCCATGCATCAAAGTCGGAAGGTAGGGCCTCTCAATTTGCTTGCAAAACTAGTTATAGAATCTCACTTTGCACTCATGTTAAAAGGGGTGTTACAGACTGTAACACCAATCCCCCCAATTCATATATGGAGCCCTAACTCTCACTACCTCAAAATATGACCTTACTTATAAATGGGGTCATTGCAAATGTAATTAGTAAAAGTAAAATGAGGTCACACTGGAATACAGAGGGCCCTTAATCCAGCATGACTTGATACAAAGGGGCAATTTGGGCACAGACAGACACATGGGACAACACCATGTAAGGTAAAGGCAGAGATGCGGATGATGTTTCTATAAGCCAAGGGATGTCACAAATTATAGCAAACGAGGAGAAGCTGAGGGAGAAGCATGGGACTGCTTCTCCCTCATACCCTTCGAAGGAATCAGCCTGGTCAATGCCTTGATTTTCGCCGTCCAGCTTCCAGAACTGTGAGATGTTGCATTTCTGTCTTTAAAGCCATCAGTTCGGGTACTTTGTTATGACACCCCAAGCCAATTAATACAGGGAGACATCTGTGACATAACTTAGATTTAACTAACTAGATTCTTACAAGGTACAGGGAAGATTCATCATTATCATAGCCTCATCATCACTGCCAGAAAACGGTATAAATTGTAGAAGGTACATAAATATGAGGACTTTGTATTCTGTTTTGAGGTTCGCATGAAATAGCTGGAACTCGGAGAAGCATTACCCTGGGCTCTCCCTAGCGTGCTGTGTAGCTTTGTGGAAATTACTAAACACTCTTACATTCCAGGAAAGTGTGGGGGCAGCAGGGGTGGTAAAGGTGCGGGGGTGCAGAGTATTTGTGTTGTGACAGATTCTTGGAGAAATGGCCCCAGTGACCATGCTCCCCTGGGTCCACACACCTGTGCAGGTTCACCCCCTGGTGAATCGGGGCTGCTTCCCTGGGTAAGTGGAGCATGGTGGATGGCAGTCTGTGTAACTTCTGGCATATAGGTCAGAGAGGTGTTGCAGCTTTTGCTTTGCAGTCTTGAAATTATTGAAACTTGGCCCTGGCACATACCTTGTGATAACGCCAGCTGAGCCTGCCAGGGGATGAGCCGCCAGCACCAGCTGCTTGACAGGGAAGGGCACCACCTTGGACCTTCCAGCCCAGCTGACTCTCCCAGGCAGGCAGCCACAGCAGTGGCTTTCCAGGGGCGGAGACCTCTGAGCCAGGTCTTCCCCGCAGTTTTGAGGGTCTTTCTTCATATTAGGGTGAGACATACTTTTTCATCCACCCCACACACATGGGCCCCTGAGGACAGAGTTCCAGCCTGCTTGTCTCTGTACCTGCAGCTCTAGTGGGGGCACTTAAGCAGTCAGAGATCAGCCCGAGTGACATGGAAGACTGAGTGTGTGATTAGTCAAGCACTTCCAGCCCCACATTGCTCCAAGGGTGGAGATGTAATTCTGGGGAAAGAAAATAAAAGACAATCTCTAAATATTATTTTACTTTAAAATCTGTCTTCCATATGCATACAGTCATTTTGGAGGATTTTCCCAAAAACAGTATTAAGTGGATAGCAAGGGGGTAAGAGCAAA
>RCUC01115977.1:0-15620 GCA_003697995.1 Taxidea taxus jeffersonii | reverse complement strand
TTTGCTAAGAGAAAAAATTCTAAACCCCCCAAAAGATAAATATGTGAATTGATGGATTTCAATTAAATGGTGGGAACACTTGCATGGTGTATACATCTATCAAATCACCACGATGCACATTTTAAATATCTTACAAATTTATTTGTTAATTATACTTAAGTAAAGGTGAAAAATCAGGGTGGTATTAATGCTTTGACTGATCCAGAGCTCACCTTTCTACAGCACTGAGGCTTCAGCAACCCTGCCTGGGATATTGAAGAGGTCTTGCAGACACAAAGACTAATCAGAGTCTTCCCTGCAGCATAATATCTATGGAGAGCAAAAAGCCAAAGAGGTGGGAAGCCCCCTGCATCAGCAGGCAAATTCAATGCATTTCCATAGCTACAGTAATGGACTTTGCCTCAATAAGGCCTTTGGGTTGTGAAAAAGGAAGTCCATCAGTGACTTCAACAAGCGCTGGAGGATTTAGTTATGGTGAATCAGAAGTTATCCTTAAAATGATTAAAATGATTCTACTACAATTAATGAACTAATGTTGACACATTCTTATTAAATAGTTTATAGCTTATTCAGATTTGCTTAATTTTGAACCTAACATCCCTTTCCTGTGCCAAGATCCCATCCAGGAGACCATATTACACTTGGTCATCATGTCTTCTTGGGCTCCTCTTGACTGTTTCAAAATTCCTTTGTTTTCAATGACTTTGGTATTTTTTTTAATTTAAATTTTGTTAGTTACCATACAGTGCAATCTTGGTTTCAGGAGTAGACTTCCATGATTCATCACTCACATACGACTCCCAGTGCTTATCACAAGTGCCCTCTTTAATACCCATCACACATCTAGCTCATCCTCCACCTCCCTCCATCAACCATCAGTTTGTTCTCTATCATTAAGAATCAGTTACAGCTTGTTTCCCTCTCTCCCTTTTTTCTTTAGCCCCTTCCCACATGTTCATCTGTTTTCTTTCTCAAATTCCACAGAGATCTTATGATATTGGATCTGACTGACTTATTTCGCTTAGCATAATATACTCTAACTCTATCCATGTCATTGTGAGTGGCAAGATTTCATTTTTTGGATTGCTAAATAGTATTCCAGTGTGTGTGTGTGTACACACACATATATACAACCTCCTCTTTATCCATTCATCAGGCAATGGACATTTGGGCTCTCTCCACAGTTTGGCTATTGTGGATAATGCTGCTATAAACATCAGGGTGCTTGTACCCCTATGAATGTGTATTTTTGTATCCTTTGGGTAAATACCTTACTAGGTATTTACTTACTTACCTTACTAGTGCTATTGCCCAACCATAGGGTAGTTCTATTTTTACCTTTTTGAAGAACCTCCAAACTGTTCTCTAGAGTGGCTGTACCAGTTTGCATTCCCACCAACAGGACAAGAGTGTTCCCTTTTCTCTGCATCCTCGCCAATCAGTTTTTTCCTGTGTTGTTAATGTTAGCCACTCTGAAAGTGTGAGGTGGTATCTCATCGTGGTTTTGATTTCCCTGATTTTGAGTGATGTTGAGAATCTTTTCATGTGTGTGTTAGCCACCTGGATGTCTTCTTTGGAAAAGTGTCTGTTCATGTCTTGTTTTGAGAAGTTACTGGCCAGGTATATTGCAGGATGTCCCTCTCTTAAGATTTGTCTGGTGTTTTTCTCATCATTAAAAGAATATTATGGGTTTTCAGAAGGAAGATCACAGCCATTTCCTTCACTCAGTATCAAGAGCACACACTATGAACATGAATATGACTCCTGATATTGCCTTTGAGCACCTGGTTGGGGTAGTATTTGTCTGGTTTCCCCACTCTCAAGCTCCTCTTTTATTTCCCCCTTCCATACAGTGCTCGTTGGAAGGAAGTCACTGTGTGCAGCCCAATACTTAAGGAGTAGGGAGTTGTGCTCCATCACAATGAGACTGGAATATCCACATAATCCACTTGGAATTCTGCTGAGAGATTTGTCTCTTCTCCCCATTAATTATTCATCATTCATTTTTATTGGTACAGGCTCATAGATATTTATTTTTTATTTTACTCCTGTTTTATTTAATGCCATTTTATTTATTTTGTTGCTGACATTGTTCTAGCTTTGGCCACTGGGGTCTCTTTCAGCTGGCTCCTGGAGTCATACATAGTCCCATCAGCATATGTGTTAGATTTTTTAGTGCTTTTTTATTTTATACCACTACAAGGCTCCAGGCGCATCCAGTGTATTTCCCACCCCAGTTGTCAAATGAGTGAGTTCTCCAAGGAGCCCTGATTCCTTTTATTGGAGAATGGTATTAGAAACCAAGATCTGGGCACTAGGTATGTTCATTGCTAGGAGAGTGTCATTGCTTCTAGGCTGTCTCAATCTGACAGAGCAAAGAAATACATAGATAAACATGCATACCTATATGTTACCATGTGTACTTATATTGAGTTAAACATGAGTTCTTACTGATATCTCTAACTCCAACCCACCACCATAGGGCTCATTCTAGCCTCCTCTCCTTGCTCATATGTAAATTCCCACTCCAACAATGAGAAACAGGTTCCAATCATCACCATCCATTAGCTTAATTGTTCTGTTCCATATACAGGTATAATGGTATCAAACTTGTGAACCCTTCCCTTATGGGAGACAAGTTTATCAAATAGAGTGCAATGGTTTTGTGCCATTTCCAAAGTGGTTTGGGTCAACCCCTTCCCCTTGATCCCCCACCCTAGCAATGAAGTTATTTCATATTTGCAACACAGTTAGATTCTATTGTCATAGTCTGCATTTTCCTCCTGGGATTCTGCTTAATTGATTTCAGATTTGTAACTTTGACTAGTTTTTCTCTCACCCTCAGAGTGTATCAAATAGAAAACATAAATAGCAAAATCATTTTCACTGGTAATCCAGTGACATAAAAAAGTTGCCATCAATTATCTGAGTACTGAGAAGGTGTAAAGCATGCCACATGTTAAGGAGAGTGACAAATCGTTTAACTCCTATGTAACTCTGTATTCAGTTTTCCTCTGAATCACAAAATAATAAAAGTGGTCCCTACCTCTCAGGGTTTTCATAAGGTTTAAATGAGTTTAATATACCCAACAGCCTCAGAAGAGATCCTAGAACCTAAAAAATGCTTCACAAATGCCCCAATTCTTATTACTACTAACAAGCTTTCAGTAGAAGAGCACTATGGCATAAATAACATCTTAATAGATCATTCTGGAAATTGGAGTCAGGTAGTGAGCTATTGTTAGAAATCTGATCAAGGGATGGAGGCGGCTTGGGGTCAAGCATGGAGCGAGGGAGAGGGTTAGTTGCCAATGGATATGAAGGGATATGAGATAAAAAGAAAAAAGTCAAGGATAATGCATAGCATTTTTCCTGAACAATCAGGTACAAAAACAGTGGTGTCATTTACTGTGGGAAGACTGGGGGCCTTGGTTTGGATAATCCTGAAAGCAAAGCCTTCCCAAAGTTTATTTGGAAGGTGGTCCCAGAAAACTTGAGTGAAGGATAGTGATCTGTAAAGAGAAAAGTCAACAAAGCTTATGTCATTGGGCCATTAATGGGGTGACCTATTGGGATGAGTCATCACTATGGGCCACTGGACTCAGACCCTCTAGGACATGCCTTGATTCACTCCACTGCAAGATAAGGGGTTAGGATGTTTGCCTATAAGCCCCTACTCCTTTGGTGGAAAGGTGCCCCTAGAAGCATGAATTCCTTCATACTCCCTGCCTTTCCAGAACTTGCTGTAGACTATGTGGCTTTCCATTAGCATTAGAGAAAGCCCTGGGCAGAAAAGTCAAAAGGTGCTGTGGTGGCAGGGGCAGGAAGTTCTTGATATGCCCTGCAGCTGCAAGAACATCAGAGGTAGTCAGAGATGTCCCAGAAGTTGGCTATATTGAGAAAGAACAGGGTGTCGAGGGTGGGGTGGAGTACAAATGAAGGTCTTTTCATTTTCAATTCAGTGATTATTTACAAAACACGTAGAGTACATAGGGTATTCTGCCCAGTGCATGGGAGATAGACATGGGATCCATGCCACAGAGGTAGAGACATGGTCCTTTCTCTCAGGATTATATGTAGGAATATAACAGAACAGAATGTTTTATGACATGACATGACATGTTGTGACATGATATAGAGCACTGGCTTTGGAGTCACACATGTCAGGTTTAGGTCTGCCATTTTCCACCTAGATGAACTGAAGACATGTTGTTTGACCTTTCTGAGATTATTTCCTCCTTTGTAAAATGCGATAACATTAGTTTTTCCCTGAGAAATTAGTGTTGAGTGTTACATGAAATGATGCACATGAGGTGCCAAGCACAGGGCCTGGCATAAGGAAAGCCCTCAGGAACTATTAGCTGCTCTTGTTGTTGTTGCTGATGAGAAGAGAGGTAAGATATTTGTCACAATCAGGGTAAGGCAAAAAAATTTCCAAAAGAAGGCAAAATCTTAACTTTCAACCCTCCCCTAGTTAATTCTAGTTACTTCAAGATTTTTTTCAGATTTTTTTTTTATTTATTTGAGAGAGAGAGAGAAAGAGAAAGAGAACAGAATGCCTGCTGAAATCAGAACCCAATAGGGGCTCAATCTCATGACCTTGAGATCATAACCTGAGCCGAAATCAAGAGTCAGACAGCCAACCAACTAAGCCACCCAGGCATCCCTGGAATTTTGAGGAAGACAAACAATAGACCTAATACCTGATTATATAATTCATTCTTTATGGATACAAAATGAAGAGTCACCCAAAGGGAATCATTTAAAAATATTTCACATACATTCAATCGTATCCCTTCCCAACCTTACAATTTATTCATTATAACCTTAGAATCCCCCATTTGTATCAAGAAGTAGACTATAGGGACGCCTGGGTGGCTCAGTTGGTTAAGCGGCTGCCTTCGGCTCAGGTCATGATCCCAGCGTCCTGGGATCGAGTCCCACATCGAGCTCCTTGCTTGGCAGGGAGCATGCTTCTCCCTCTGCCTCTGCCTGCCTCTCTGTCTGCCTGTGCTCGCTCTCTCTCTTGCTCTCTCTCTCTCTCTCTAAAAAATAAATAAATAAAATCTTTTTTAAAAAAAGAAGTAGACTATAGAACAATTTTATCTCAAGAACTCTAACCCATACTACCACCATTTAATCACCCTGATGTCCTTATAGCCTATCTTTATCATTTTTCATCTTTCCTCATAATCTGTCATGGAGTAGGTATCAGAGCTACCGTGGAAATGTTTTTCCACACAACCTCCCTCTGCCACAGGGACCCTCACACATTCTGGTCACCCCACATTGCTGGGTGGGAACCACTTCCTCACAGGCCCTACACAGACAAACCTTCCTCCTGACCCACTCAGTTTCCATGTGGGTCACGAACTTCCATTTGTATGGGAATTTTTTACTGTATTTAATAAATAAAACACTTAATGGATGATGTGCTTGTTCTGGGGATCCAGAAATGACTAAGAGACTGTCGCTGGCCCTAGGGCACCAGAGTGGTGGAAAACATAGCATGACAAATAATTATAATGAGGCACAGCAGGGGATAGAAGGCAAAGTGCTATAATGGCTGGGAGATTTGGGGGTAAAAATTATTTATTCATTTATGTGTTCCACTTTTACTTCAAAATGCAATTAATAAAATAAATTCCAGTTTCTTCAACAGATATGGATCAAGAAATAAAAAGAGATGGTATTGGTGGGAACACAAACTGGTACAACAATGTTGAAGACAGTATGGAGATTTCTTTAAAAATTAAAGTAGAACCACCAAATGATCCAGTAATCACACTAAATGAATACAAATATACAAATCCAAGAGAGAACACAAATGTACTAATTTGAAGGGCTATGCACCCCTATGTTTATGGCAGGGTTATTTATGACAGCCAAATTATGAAATCAGCCCAAATGTCCAACAACAGAAGAATGGATAAAGATGTGTATATATACAGAGATTTTTTTGCTCTAATATATGTGGAATATCATTCAGCCATAAAAAGAATGAAATCTCGCCATTTGCAATAACATAGATCTAGAGTATATAATGCTTACAGAAATAAGGCAGTCAGAGAAGGATAAATACCATGTGATCTTACTCATATGTGGAAATTAAGAAACAAAACAAATAACAAAGGGGAAAAAAGAGAAACAAACCAGAAAACAGACTCTTAATGGTAGAGAATGAACTGATGGTTACCAGAGGGGAGGTGGGAGTGGGGATGGGGAACCAGGCAAAGGGGCTTAAGAATACACTCACCTTGATGAGCACTGGGTAACATATGGAAATGTTGAATCACTGTATTGTACACCTTAAACTAATATAACACCATATATTAACTCTACTGGAATTAGAATACAATACAATATGATACAATACAATGTAATAAATTAAAAAAGAAATGAGGGAATCTTACAGATTAGAAGAGATTTAAGAGATATAGAATTGCAACCTAACCATGGTGTGAATCTTATTTGAATTCTGACTCAAACTGAAAAAAATTTTGTCATTTTTGAGATAATCTGAAATTTAAATTGTAACACTAAGAAATTACTGTTAATTCTTTTGATCTGAAAATGGTATTATTGTGCTTATGTTCAAAATAGTGCTTATTCTTAAAGCTATATACTTAAATTATGAACAAAGTCCCATAATATTTAAATTTTGCAACAAAAATAATATGCCATGGGGCATGGATGGACAGAACCAGCCTTGGGTTGATGGAAGTTAGGGCTGGCGGTCAGCACATGGGCTCTTCATAGTTCTGTTGATTTTTGTGTATATTTCAAATTCTTCACAATAGAAAGTTAAATAAATAAACCAATCTTCCCTGGAAAGATGGATGGAATGGACCCATTTGATTCCAATTGTTTCCAGGACACCCCACATTCATCTTCACTGAGCAAGGGTTTGGTGTGTGTCTCTTACATATCTCTCTTTCATTGGTCTGGCACCCAAGGATTTCAGAAGTATGTGGAAACAGTATCTGGGCCCTAAGGGAATTATAAACCTGGTTCATCTCCCTCCTCTTTGGGGTCACTTTGGGTGGTCCCTGCGCTTACTCACCAACTCCTACCAATCAAGGTTTTGTCAAGAATTCTTATGACTGCACTGTATTCTCTTTTAATGATGGAGGGCCATGACTCTTAGACACATTCTTGCAAACAAGAAAACAAGGGGAAAAACAGCCCACGAATAACTCAGCACACTGCCCTCTAGGGATAAAAGCATTCCTTTGCAAATTATTATCTTAAGCTTAAATGCTTGGACATGTTCAAATAATGTTAATAATTCTGCATCCTTTATCAAGAAAGTCTTGGACACCAATACAAAGTCCTTTTAGCTGCTTAGGCAGTTATCAGGTCCTTAGCCTGAGACAATAAATACTACTTGGATTTGGAGTTTTACTATGAATAAGCAGGCAAGTACAGCACAACTCATGAGGTATGAAGCCAGCAGCTGATGCTGCCTTGTAAATAATGTCGACAGTCTCGATGCTTCGTTCTCTTCAGTATCTTTGGCATGATGTCCCAAAATACCACTCTTCTTATCTGCCAACCCCATGACCCCATGCATGCAGCCACATGGGGAAAAATGAACCAATCCTTCCTGCAGGACCACCTACTTGCCCAGCATCAAGTTTCTCTAAAATGCTTCTTCTTGACACATTTGGCATTTCAGCGTTGGGGGAATAAGAAATCAGGTTATGAAAGCTGAGGTTGGTTGGTCTCACGTGGAGACCTAAGAGCTGAGGATCACCTAAAGTGGAGGCTGAAGGCTACAGGAAGGTACCTTAGGTAGCTTTTAAGCCTATAATTTCATTACTATAGCCCAGATGGCCTAGCCACTTAAGCCTTCAACAATGGCTTGATGTGGGTAGTCAAGATTCTAGGATACAAATGCAGGTGCCTTCAGGAAGAAGCAGATAATGTCTAGGAGTAAAGTAGCCAGAGCAGTGTATTCCAAAATTAGATAGGCATGGCCTTGTTTCTAAATGAATCATGAATTCTCCCATTTTTCTTGAGACATATGGCTTTCTCTCTCTCATTTTCCCTCTTTGGGAGAGACATGTGGGAATAAAAATTATTTTACTTTCCACTTCCTTATATGTGACATAACAGAGCAAGCAAGTTGATAATTGCCAACTTATACTCAGCCTTGAGTATAAGGAAGGGAGTGAGGAGGGTGGGGTCAGTGTAAACTGGGGACAGTGTATTACATCTTGTGAAAGATAAACAAAGCCAGACACCTGCCAAATTGGTAAGGACAGAGTCTAATCAGTAATAACGATTATATTAGGAAAACATGCAGTGTGGACTGAACTCAACTTCATATTGTACAGAGGTGACTGAGCCTTTTAAAGGGAGAATGAGGGAATGGGGGGCGTAAGTAGAGTCTCAGTAGAGTCAGGGAAGTGAAAAATTACAAAAAGTGGGAAGGGAAGGTGTTCCAGGAGAAATGTATCCAAGTTTGCTAACTGACACTTAAGGAAGTTAGTCTCCTGCCCTCCCACAGAGATTAGGAGACAGGGGCCCTACCCTCAGGTATTGGCTGGAACAAATGGAAAATTCTTTCAGAAGCCTCGAGCTTTCCTCAAGCAGGCACCTTAAGGGAGGGCTGGGTCATCCTAGGGCTGTGGCCTTGAGCTGTTACAAACTATTCATGTCTTTTCAAATCTTTATAGGCCAAGGTTGAGGCCCAGGAGAGAGGAAGGCTCAGAGAAGCCTGGCCAGGACTTGGTCAAGAATTGGATCTTGGGGGTGCCTGGGTGGCTCAGAGTTAAAGCCCTTGCCTTCTGCTCAGGTCATGATCTCAGGGTCCTGGGATGGAGTCCCACATCGGGCTCTCTGCTCAGCAGGGAGCCTGTTTCTCCTCTCTCTCTGCCTGCCTCTCTGCCTACTTGTGATCTCTCTGTCAAATAAATAAATAAAATCTTTTTTTTAAAAGATTTTATTTATTTATTTAACAGATAGAAATCTTTTTTTTTTAATATTTTATTTATTTATTTAACAGATAGAAATCACAAGTAGGCAGAGAGGCAGGCAGAGAGAGAGAGCGGAGGAAGCAGGCTCCCTGGCTGAGCAGAGAGCCCGATGAGGGACTCGATCCCAGGACCCCGAGATCATGACCTGAGCCGAAGGCAGAGGCTTTAACCCACTGAGCCACCCAGGTGCCCCAAATAAATAAAATCTTTAAAAAAAAGAAGAAGAAGTGGATCTTGGTCAGTCTAAGGTTATGCCCACCACATAGCTCAATGGTTATTACAACTTAGGACCTAACATTGCCAAGTCTTCCAGCTGCTGAAGGAAAGCTAGAAATGCAAATACTGGCATAAAATCTCTCAATTCAAAAATTTTGGTAGTTTATTCCAATGCATATATTTTTAATTTTAGCAGGACAGGCATACAAAACCTGTCTGTGGGTGAGCTGTGGTCCTGGGACTGCCAGTTTACAGCTTCTACACAAAGTAATTGGGGGGGGGAATTAACGCTTGACCTTCATTCTTTCTTCATAAAAATGTCACCATTTGGCAATAGCACTTCCCCCAAATCTTTGTGTGTGTTCAGTTTGACTTTTGAAGTATAAATAAAAATGCTTTTTTTTTTCTGTGAACTCTACACCCAACATGGGGCTTGAACCCACAACCCTGAAATCAAGAGTCACATGCTCTACTGACTGAGCCATCCAGGTGCCATATGTCCTCTGACATATGAACTTTTCCCTCCCAGCCAAGGCAGGTAGGAACACTTCCCTAGTTCACTGCTAAATTCCATGGCTTATGAATCCTTTTCCTTGAAGAACTTGCCTTTATCTCATAGCTTTGGGCAACAAGTCTACTCTGCTGAGAAAACTTGGCAGAAAATAATATTTAGAAGGAAAGTGTAGAGCCAGGCAAATTCCCCTATCAGCTGCACTGCAACCCATGACGCCACAGGAGCCAAATCCTCCATCCTGCTATTTCTGCCTGCCCTCCGGAGGACTTTTCATTAAACACATAATTGGATACTTGTGGCTTGTATGCCCAAGAGAAGTTTATAAGCACAGATTTAAAAGAGCACAATAAATCCCTCTTTGTAATAACTGGAATTGCCTGATTTTATTGTTACCTTAGATGCCAGAACATTAAAAAGAAAGAAAAGGCCATTATGAGAAGTAAAAGGGAGAGTTTAGCTCCTTCTCTCCCCTCCCAACTTCTTAACCCTTTCTCTTTGTGTCTACCTACTTGTAAGCAGACAACATTTGCAATCATGCACAGTGCTCTGTGCTTTTAGCTTCAGGAAAAGCTACCTAGTTGGGCTATCCTCAAGTAGCAGGAGTTTCCTCCAAACAAAGATGAAGAACAAGGGCAAGTGGAATCTTTTGGAAGCTCACAGACAGTTGTGCAGCACAAGGGCTCACTGAAATCAAGGTTTCTGTCTGGAACCAAGAGGGGTTCCTCATCCCAGGATTCAGTTCCATCGACAAGGCCCTTGACTCCGAGCCCACAGGAGGGGTTGGCCCATCCCTGGCCTTTATGGGGTGTTATGGACTGAATTGTGTCATCTATCCCCAAACTCATTTGTTGAAGTCCTAGTACCTCAGAATGTGACCTAATTTGGAAATAGGGTTCTTAAAAAGGTAATTAAATTAAAAGGAGGTCATTAGGTCCAATATGACTGGTGTCGTTGTCAGTAGATGAGATTAGGACACAGACCCATCCAGAGGGAAGATCATGTAAAGCCAGAGAGAGGACATCTACATAGAAGCCAAGGAGAGAGGCCCCAGAAGAGGCAACCCTACTGACACCTCGGTCTTGGACTTCCAGCCTCCAGAACTAGGTGCTTACTAGAAGCTCCTGCCACTACCCACCATCCTACCTGCTATCTCCAGACCATGACTTGTGCTGATCCAAAGCCTCTGCCTATCAGTAGCTTCTGCCACCTCATGGTCCTTCCTGTTGGGCAGGGTACTCCCATAACCCTCCTTTCAGGCTGCTAGGTCAGGTTTCCTGCCTTCTTCCAATTCTGTGGCCAACAGGTCACAGGATATGCTCCCAAGCTACATAAAGCTGTTTCCTTTGCTGGGAGGCTACAGAAAGACTCTGCTTAGGAAGGGGTGTGTGTTTGTGTGTTTGTGTGTGCACACATGTATGCTTGTCATCTGCTCATGTGTGCACCTGTATGTGAGTACATAAACATGTGTTAAAGGTGCTTAGATTTGGCCCATTGCCACAGCCACTTCCTCAAAAGCAAATTTATTGTAGAAAATGCAAATGAGTCTATAGTGACAATGAGGTGGAAGTGGGGGGCAGGAAGGGTGGACTGCAATGTGGTTTGAGGATACCTTGTAGAGAAAGAAAATGTGTTGATTGTCGCCATGATTTCATGAACATATTCATCTTTCCAAAACTCGTGAAATCCTAACCCTTATGACATGGATGCTACTATTGCATTAAATTAAAATCTTCCCCAAAAATTCCAAGCAAAACTTGGGTTTTTTTAAAAAGCCATTTTAAGAGGTGAGTTTCCAGATCTTTGACACTTTGGGGGATGCCAAAGAAGCCTGGAGGCTTGGGCCAAGCCTTAGAGATAGTTCTGCAGAAATCCCCCTCTAGGACATGAAAGTGATTGCTCTTTTCTGCCTGGCCTGGCAAACAATGAAATCAATAAGCAAGGACAGGGCGTGTGGGGAGGGTGGGGAGGGGGTGGGGAATGAGTGAGCAAGCAGGGCCAGATAGAGGTGTGAGTAATTGTGAATGAGGAAGTCTCAGCTGATTACTGTGATTACTGTTTTCATAGTTCCCAGAAAACTCTGATTCAGGAAGCATAAGAAAACACCCTCTGGTCTGAGCCCTACTTTTTTTTTTTTTTTATTTGACAGACAGAGACCACAAGTAGACAGAGAGGCAGGCAGAGAGATGAAGGGAAGCAGGCTCCCTGCTGAGCAGAGAGCCCGACGCGGGGCTCGATCCCAGGACCCTGGAATCATGACCTGAGCCGAAGGCAGAGGCCTTAACCACTGAGCCACCCAGGTGCCCCTGAGCCCTACTTTTATCCATCGCTCGGGAACTAAGTTTCCTCAACCTTGTAATACAAACGCAGCTTCGGTTTCACTTTGGTGCCCCCTGTCAGCTCAAGGATTTAATGAGGCAGTACTGACCGTGGCAAACCTGGAAGGAATCTTGCCAGCACAGAGAAGGGGCATGCCCAGCACACGCCCAATGCCTGCTTCACTCTTGCTGGTTTCATTGTAGGCTGGGTGGACGGGAGTAGATGGAGCCATTACATCACTGCTAATTCAAAAATAGTAGAGTTCAAAGATACAAGTGAATTTTTAAGAAAAATCTTTAAAACAGAGACAGGGATTTTTCACCAGATATTCTTTTTTTTTTTTTAAGATTTTATTTATTTATTAGTTAGAGAGAGAGAGCAAGCACAGGCAGACAGAATAGCAGGCAGAGGCAGAGGGAGAAGCAGGCTCCCTGCCAAGCAAGGAGCCCGATGTGGGACTCGATCCCAGGACGCTGGGATCATGACCTGAGCGGAAGGCAGCCGCTTAACCAACTGAGCCACCCAGGCGTCCCCCAGATATTCTTTTTTAATACATTTTGTATTGAGATGTAGCATATACAGAAAAAAGCATACCAGTTATATTGGGACAGCTCAATGAAATGTCATAAATGACATACCCCTAGGTGAGCATTCATGTCAAGGAAGAGAACACTTAGAAGCTCCCTCATGCCACCACCAGTCACTGTCTCCACACACTACAACCAAGATCCAGACTTTTAATAGCATTAAATAATTTTACTTGTGGAGTACCTGCATGGCTCGGTAGGTGAAGTGTCTGCTTTCGGCTCAGGTCATGATCTTGGGGTCCTGGGATCAAGCCCAAAGTCCAGATCCTGCTTAGTGGGGAGCCTGCTTCTCCCTCTCCCTCTGCTCCTCCCCACTGCTTGTGTGCACTCTTTCTCTCAAATGAATAAATAAAATCTTTAAAAATAATAATAATTTTACTTCTCATATCAATGGAATCTTACATGACAATTTCTTTTGTGTCTGGTTTATGTCATTCAAAATTCTGTTTGCAAGACTTATCTGTATTTTTACTTATAAATATTTACTCCCATTGTTGTACAATACTCCATTCTATCACTATACCACAGTTTATGTATTCTTCTACTTGTCCTTGGCATTTGAACTGTTCCAAGTTTGGAGTTAATATGATATAGTGCTGCTGTGAACATTTCAGTACACGTTTTTACATGAATACACGTCCCGAATTCTGCTAAATATGTATCTAGAAGCTGAATTGTGGGTTCAGATGTTCAGTTTTGGTAGATTCTACCCAACAGTTTTCTAAAATGGCTGTAGCCATGTTGGCTTCCACCATTTGTGTGCCACAGTTCCCATTGGTCCTCCTTCTTGCCAGCACTGGTTTTCAGCATCTTTTTCATTATTGCCATTCCAGTGCGTCAGAAATTCTTTTGAGAAAAACAAGTTATACGCTGGGAAGGAATTGTCACCATAAAGATATTCTCAACATTAGGCAAATTTTGTTTCCTACAGAATTAAGTATGTAGAAAAGTCTTCTGGTTTCAGACCATCAACTATATACTGAGCATCAGAAGATTCCCAAATGTAATTACAGTTAAGGCTCAAGTATGTTATATGAGTAATCATAATGTGGTGGAAGGAATGACAGTTGGTGCAGCCACTTGGAAGTGTAATTCAAAGATATCCACAAAAGTATTCAATGTGCATTGACATGGCAACTCTTTCTTGGGAATAATAATTCAGAAATTCCTAAGTATACAAAAATTTTCATACAAATACATTGCTTTGTCATTGTTTGTGAGAGCCAAAATTGGACACCACGTAATGTTTGTCGGCATAGAAGTAGTTATGGCAAACTGTGTAGCCATTTAGAAATAATGATGCTGCCACTGGGTACTTCTATGGATAAATATCCATGATGTATTGTTGAGTTAAAAAAAAAAGAAAATTTAGACATAATATGTATGGTGTCACTTCTCATGTGTTAGAAAACAACAAACCAATAAGCATTGAAAATAGTCTGGAAGAAGACACTAAGAAATAACAGGGGTTTGCTTCTTGGGAATAAGACTAGAAAATTGGAATCAAGAGAGATGTGCAATCTTTGTATTTTTGTTCTTTTTGAATTTTTTGTTACAATAAAATATTATTTTATAATTTTTAAAACATATAACCTCTCTAGTATACAACAACACTAATGAGGGTATGGCTTTGATATGCTTCCTTCATTAAGGTAATGAATTTCACTAACCCTGCTACCCTAACACCTCAATCATTGACTCTGATGGTTAGGTTAGGTTAGATGATTGCTTAGCAAATGTTCACTCCCCCACCTCCACCCTCCATGGGAGCAACATACTTCCCCATTCCACCGATGTTGGTCATGGTTACATGATTTGCTTGGCTCAGTGGAAACTGGGCAGAAGCAACAGTATGCCAGTTCCAGGGCTAGGACTTAAAAGGCATCATGTGTTTTCACACATATGTGTTTACTTTTCTTTTTCTTAAGATTTTTTAATGTATTTATTTGACAGAGAGGCAAGTAGGAGAGGCAGGCAGAGAGAGAGGGGGAAGCAGGCTCCGTACTGAGCAGAGAACCCAATGCAGGGCTCAATCCCAGGACCCTGAGTTCATGACCTGAGCGGAAGGCAGAGGCTTAACCCACTGAGCCACCCAGGTGCCCCTCACACATATGTGTTTTCATCCCTTTGGACCTTCTAATTTTTGAAATGAAAAAAATGTGCCCCAAGTAGACCTGCCATACTGCGAAAAATATGTCAGAGGACTGCTCCATCTGACCACAGGAGAGCATGAGAATGCTTTTTTATTATTGTATGCCACTGAATTTGTTTCGTTTTATAGTTACTACTGTGTCGATATGCAACAAAGACATTCACTAACAATTTTCTTGACTTTTTGCCCCATTGACACCTTTTTTTAATGGGCTTACTTTAAAAACCTAATTTCCTATTTTATCTCTATCATAAGCTAAAACAATCATGAAACATAGATTCTATGTGCTACTTATATATTAAATACACATTAGCATAAATATATATAACTATTAAAATGTTTTTTTAAGATTTTTACTTATTTATTTGACAGACAGAGATCACAAGTAGGCAGAGGGCAGGCAGAGAGAGATAGAGAGGAGGAAGCAGGCTCCCTGCTGAGCTGAGAGCCGGATGCGGCGGGGCTCGATCCCAGGACCCTGGCAGAGGCTTTAACCCACTGAGCAACCCAGGCGCCCCCCATTAAAATGTTTTAAGTTGATCTTTCTGATTCCCTAGAATTATCTGGCTCACTGTCAATAGTATAAATACCACATTTTCAGAAGTACTGACACCATCCACAGATATATACACTCTCTTCTCTTACTTAGTAGTTGTAGACATTTGCATGATATGTAGAGTCTGTGGTCCTGAACTAAACATATTCCTGACCATCAGAAGTGGAGACAGGGGCGCCTGGGTGGCTCAGTGGGTTGAGCCTCTGCCTTCGGCTCAGGTCGTGATCCCGGGGTCCTGGGATCGAGCCCCGCATCGGGCTCTCTGTTCAGCGGGGAGCCTGCTTCCTCCTCTCTCTCT
>RCUC01115976.1:0-63678 GCA_003697995.1 Taxidea taxus jeffersonii | reverse complement strand
CTTTCTTTCTTTCTTTCTTTCTTTCTTTCTTTCTTTCTTTCTTTCTTCTTCCTTTTTCTTTTTGCAGTTAAAATAATTAACTAGAGGGTAGAGATGGGTTGTGGGTCTTCCTCATAAGAGGAAGATTTTTGACTGCTCTGGACAGACTGCTGGTGCTCCTGGGTCGAAGGCTCCAACCTCAGCTTCTGGAGAGAAGAAAGAGATGGTGGAAGGGGGGGCAGAGAGGAAACAGACATGCACCCTGGTCTCCCAGAGCCACTGCTCAGTAACTTCCCCGGGGTGTCCTCCAGGAGGTGTCTCCTTTCGGTGGGTCTTCCTGAGTCCTGCCTATGAAGGAGGCTGCCTTGTGATTTATCAGAGGCAGGAGAATGAGGACCTCAGACAGAGCCTGGGGGCTCTGCTGCCCTGGGAACTAGAAGATGACCTTTCTGAGGGAACTGCAGAATTTCTTTATCTTTCTTTCTTTTTTATTTTTTTAAAGATTTTGTTTACTTATTTGACAGAGATCACAAGTAGGCAGAGAGAGAGAGGAAGGGAGGCAGGCTCCCTGCTGAGCAGAGAGCCCGATGCAGGGCTCGATCTCAGGACCCTGGGATCATGACCTGAGCCAAAGGCAGAGGCTTTAATCCACTGAGCCACCCAAGCGCCCCAAGGAACTGCAGAGTTTCTATCGAGGTGGAGGGTGGGGTTTGGAGAAGGCATCCTGGCTAGAAGAGGAGGCTAGAGGACTTGGGTTGAGGCACCTGGTGCTGGTAACGGGATGTCTTTGGTGGTGGTGGTGGTGGAGCACGAGTGCTTGGGAGGACTATAGGATAATAAGAATGAGTGCTTATTTTGTCCCAGGCACTGGCCTAAGCTTTTACTCATATTTGGTCATTTAATTGCCACAGCATGCCTATAAGATGCTCTTAGCATTCTCATTTTCAGATGGGAGAGCAGTCAGGAACTTGCCCAGCTCCCTAGCCAGTAGGCGGCAGTGCAAGCAGGGGAGATCCAGGTGGTCTGCTCTAGAGCCTGTCTTCCTCAGCCCTGCACACGCTCACATCTCCTAGCTGCCTCTTAGTCAGCTCCCATGTCCTTTTCTGCAGCCTCATGTGAGGGCCAGCCCCTGGGCGGTCCTTCGGATGCCGGCAGAGACCTTCCTGAAGGCTCTCCAGGGATCATCCAACTCAAAAAAGAGTTTTCCCAGAGCCTTGTTCAAACCTTTCATCCTGCTGACATCTCCTCCAGCCTACCTCCTCTGGCCAAATCACATCGTCCCCCTGGCCCTTGGATGCCCTAGTTCTGGTCCCACCTATTCAGAGACTGTGTGGGAAGGGCCACTTCCTGGGACAGTGATCTTTGGGAGAAGTCTCAGTTTGATCTGGCAAGTACACTGGATTCTCACAGTAGACATACGAGTATAAGCTTCAAGTCAAATGAAAAAAAAATCAGTCCTATAAGCAGGATGTCTGTGTCCCATGGGAAGATGTGGACCGCCCTTTCTCAACTCTTGCCTGCACCCTTGTGAGGGCAAATCCACCCATGGGATCTGGGTCTTGTTTGAAGTCCCTCCTATAAGGCACAGAAAGAAAGGGCCAACATGCTGGGTCTGGGCAGCAAGGGAAACTTGTGGGTGTGAAGGTGAGCGTAGCAGAGTGACGGGTCAGGGACAAGAAGCTGAAGCGGGGACCTGTGCCATTTCCCTCAGGGTGATGAGAGCAAAGCTTCTCCCTGGTGCTGTGGCCGGGCTATGTGTGCCCTAGCCACCCCTCAGCCCTTGGACCACCAGGCTGCTGGGCTGGGGGTGCTTCTGGCCACCAGCCGGCTGCCCCTCTGGTCAGGAAGTAGCCTTTCCTGCATGTGCTGCCGTGAAAAATGAGAGACCCGTAATTAAAGTGTTGACCAGAGAGAATTAAATTACAAAAATGCTAAGAGCAGCTCCTAATTAGAGTCTGCTGGGCCAGAGGAGCTCAGGCTTGGGCCTGCAGGCCATTCCCAGGACAGGTCTGTGGGAGCTCTGAGAGCAGGCAGCCAGCGGCCCCTTACACGAGGGCAGCGCTCGATGGACCCCCGGCCCTGCACCACTCAGCCCCCTCATTTTATGAGTGGGGAAACTGAGGATGCAGACAGAAAATGTTGCTCAGGCCAGGTCTCAGGGGACTTGACCCCCAGGCCTGGGATCCTTGTGCCTCGGCTCAGGATTCTCCAAAGGTTTCACATGGAAAGGATCTACCCACACACGGATGTTGCATGGCTGGTGCTGATGATGGCATTCGTTCACTCAGTCAGCCATTCATTTCTTCAACAAGTACTTATAGAGAGCTGACCACAGGCCAGGTACCATTCTGGATGCGGGATAGAGCTGGGTACAGCAGCAGACATCCCTCTCCTCATAGAGTTGCTTATTTTGGGGGCAGGGGAGTGAGACATAAATTAAGCACACATTACATAAATAAGCATCGTGTCAGGAGGTGGTAAATACAACGGAGAAAAATGCAGACAGGAGGGTGCGGGGTCCACGCTGGAGCTGATCTTGATCAGAGAACAGCAGAGCCTCTTGATGCCCCCGGGCAACAGCCCTCTGGACAGCCTTGCCCTTTGCAAAGGAGGGCAAAGGGCCAACCAGGAGGGTGGGAAGTGGCCAAGAGGCAGAGTTTCCCTGGGGCCAGTGAGAGATTTCAGGTCAGGGCATGGAGGACAGGAAATCGGGGAAGGGCAAACGCAGGGTGGAAGGAAAGCTTCCCACCGGCAGGGTAGCAGAAGGTGGGAGAGGAAGTGAAGGAGGGTGTGGGGGGTGTCATTTAGGAGCAGCCAAGTGAAGACAGGGCCACACAGGCTTTACCTGCCAGGCGTGGAGCTCCTTGTGCTTATAGCTAAGGGATGACACTGGGAAGAGGTTTGATAAAGGTCCCTCTGGTAGGTGCTGGAGGGGTGCATGGGAGCAGAAGGCATCCAGTCTAGAGCGTGATTGTGGGGTGGACGGATGTGGTGGGAGAGCCACAGGGCTTGATACCTGAGCTCCATCTTCCTCCCGTGGAGGTTGATGTTCTAGGTTTGTGTGGGTCAGCAGCCTCCTATTTCACTGCTCTGGCCATGTATCAACTTTCCAGAATTGGGAGAGGAAACCTGACTGCCTAGGGACGTTCTCCGATGCTGAATCTCATGCTGCTAATGCCATGTGCCTGCCACCCAGTATCTCTTCCTATAATCTGTCTTCCTGAATCTGGCTTGGACCTGGCCAGCCCAAATCAGACAGACCCTCGGGGACGATCCTAGGAAGATATAGGGTCAGTCCAGGGTTGGAGGAGAGATACATGATCTGTTTCTAGAAGACCATCTGGGAAGGGGGTTTGGGGACCCTCAATGTACTGAGTTTAGCTGCACTACAGCAAAGTAGCCTTAGGGCAGGTATGGGTCTCTGGAAAACAAGAGGTAGAGTGTGAAGGAGGCCAGGGCCCCAGGGACCATTTTGAGGATCTGACATGTCTGGGTCCCTTGGCTTATTGCAGCCTGGCAGGGACCTGTAGGATTTTTGGGTGGACCAGGCCTAACCGAGTGTTCAGTGCATCTCTCATAAGACTCATGGTCTCCTGCCTGGGCCTAGAACTGGGGCTGGGAGAGGAAGCTTGCTGTGATTCCAAGCTTACTAAGGCCTCTGCTGGGACCGGATGTGTATTCCCAAAACAACCTCTGGGCAGACCTGGTGAGGCAGGGGGCGCTGGCATCTAAGGCGCCCGTGGCTGCTGGAGCCCCGGCTGCTGTTCCTGGGGGGTAACTTCTGGGGCCTCTGGACTCGCTCAGCCAAGAGAGTGTGATGGGGGACCCAGGCTCTTGCATCAGGGACAGTAGCCAAGTGGGGAGACCAGATGAAAACCTGGAGGTTCAGGATGGGAAAGGATCTCCATTTAGTGGCAGAACAGAGGCTAGAATCCTGGCCCTGCTGCTCCTAGCCCTCTGTCGCCTCCTTGATCCCTGGGCTCCCAAATGGAGCTGAGAGTGCTCCGAGGCCACTGTGGGACAGTGGAGTCCAGGTGGGAGAGCAGCAGTGTGAGGCTGGGGCCCTGCACTCACTCAGCAAGGCTGCTTTGCTTTGCTGTGCTGGCTTCCCACCCTCTCTGTGCAGACTGAGGTGGGTGTGTTCTTCATGCTTAATTATAGTGCTCATAACCAGAGAGGAGCTGCTTGGAAGCACATGTCATTTTGTTTGGGGATAATAGACATGGAGTCTGGAAAATATCTATTAGATCATCCCGTCCTGCCTCTGCCAGGACTGGTGTGCCTGGTGTGGGATCACTGGTGTTTTCTGCAGCCTGTGTCAAGCTCGGGGGCGCCACCCAGGGGCCCCTGGGACAGGGCAGCCCCACATGTTTCTCCCAAGTTCTGCTCTCATTTTCCTCGTCTGTCTACTTGTTTTTTTTTTTTTTTAATCCAGGGATCTGGCTCTGTGGGCCTTGCTTCCCTGCATTCTGCCAGCAAGCATTGATTCCCCCAGTGCCTGTGCGGGGAGACCCTGCTCTGTGGCAGGCCTGCCTGTGCTTAGTTCTGGGGGTTCAGGCAATGATATCAATCCACTGTCCACAGTCGAGAGCAACGTGAGAAAAGTGCCCATGGATAATTCCAGTTTATGACTTAATGTGGGAAGCACCATGCAGGGGACGCTGACATGGGTGGGGAAAGGAGAGGTCCCTGGGGGCTCTGCTTCTAAGGCAGCTTCATGGAGGAGGTGGCATGTGAGCTGGTTGAGAGCTCACAAGGTGGGAAAACAGGGTTGAGGCCACATCGTAGGAACCTACAGCTTCCTTCTCCCCGCTGCCTGGGGTCTGCTTCACAGACTTGGACTCCACCTCATCTTGTTGTCTGTAGACTGAATCCCTTTAAATCTGACCTTTGCCACCTCATCGCTAGGTCTCCCTCTTCTTCTTCCACCTCTGGCCCATTGTAGACGCAGTGGGCAAGCAGGTCAGGGCTGCCACAGTGGTGGGAGTCAGGGGGCCACAGCTGCTGCTAACCTTCTGCTTCCTCGTCTGCAAAATGCAGGGTGTAGTGACCTCTCTGAACCCTTTGAGCCTGATATATGTTCTAGAGATTTCTAAAGCAGTGCCACTTGGGTGAGCCAGAGTCTGGAGGTTGGTGCCTGAGGTCTGTTTCTTCCTCATTGTGATGGCAGTCCCCAGATGGACATCTCCAGCATGGAGTCCCCACTGGGATAGGGAAATGCACACTCTGCCACTCCCTGCCAGTCTCTGTGGAGGGGCCTTAAAATCTGCATGTCCAAAGAGGAAACACTATTTCTCATCTACTCCGATTCTCTCAGCTGCCAGAATGCATGTATATTATGTACACACTCACACACTTCTGATCACGTTACTCTCCTGCTTGAAACCACTCCACCAGGATTAAATCCCAGGAAAACCAAGCTTGGTGGGGCACACATATTTTACCTGATCCCAGGATCATCTGCTGCCACTTCCTATCTCCGTAGGTATCACACTTAAGTCAACTCTAACTGCTGAACACACCTTGATCTCTCATGTCTCCATGGTTTTCTGTGTGTTCTTTCTGTGATATAGATCACTCTCATCCCCTGTTTTCTTTATTTTTTTCTGACTTTTTTGAAGGAAATTTGAATTTTATTTTATTTTTTTTTCAGTATTCCAAAATTCATTGTTTGTGTACCGCACCCAGTGCTCCATGCAATATGTACCCTCCACAATACCTACCACCAGGCTCACCCTTCTCCCCTCCAAAACCCTCAGTTTGTTTCTCAGAGTCCACGGTCTCTCATGGTTTGTCTCCCCCTCTGATTTCCCCCAAGTCACTCCTCCTCACCTTCTCCCAATGTCCTCTGTGTTATTCCTTATGCTCCACAAGTAAGTGAAACCATATGATAATTGACTCTCTCTGCTTGACTTATTTCACTCGGCATATTCTCCTCCAGTCCCATCCTTGTTGATACAGAAGTTGGGTATTCATCCTTTCTGATGGAGGCGTAATACTCCATTGTATATATGGACCATATCTTCTTTATCTATTCGTCTGTTGACTCTTTCCACAGTTTGGCAACTGTGGCCATTCCTGCTACAATGGGGTACATTGGGGTACAGGTGGCCCTTCTTGTCACTACATCTGCATCTTTGGGGTAAAACCCAGTAGTGCAATTATAGGTTAACAACAAGTGTTGGAGAGGATGTAGAGAAAGGGGAACCCTCTTACAGTGTTGGTGGGAATGCAAGTTGGTGCGGCCACTCTGGAAAACAGTGTGGTGATTCCCTCTTTTCTTGACGAACTTCTGTGTATTCATCAAAACCCAGCTTACATATCCCCTCTGTGACAAAGCCTTCCCAGGCATCACTTTTTCAAGTCAGTCAATTATTCCCGCTCCTCTTTGCCATCCCTGACCTTGTGAATACAGTTTTTATAGCCCCTGCAAATTATTATCAGTTTATGGGTCTGCAGGCATCCCATCTCCCACCCGTCTTTGGCCCTAGTTTTCGCAATGCCCACCACCTGTTAAGTGCTGAAGTTTTTATTTATAAAACTGAGCTGAATCAGGTCCTGGTTACTGACCTGTGAGCCTCACGGCATGTTGACTGTTGGCCCAGCCCCAAATCAGAAGTACATTTCCAGAGGGCTGTACAGTGGGCAGCCGCAGTAGGAACCTGTGTTTTCAGCTCCGTGCCTGCCCCTGTGTTAGGTGTTTTCTCCTTTGCAGGCTTGAGTGAGCCCTTGAGCTGACCCAGAAGTTCTGAGCATTTATCTGAGCACCAGTATTGATGACCACGTATTTTGCCTCCCCTCTTTATGCCTAGAGATGAAGGAAGAAATACAAGCTATGTTACAAAGAGTATTTCCCTGGTTTATCAGCCCTCCCTTCTCAGCTCACGCTCAGAATGATTTCTTGGTTCTTAGCTTTTATTCCTCTGATCAAAGTGCCTGAGGCAGTGAGCACCAGGAGGCATGAGCATTTCTGGCTGAGTCTCATGCTTCCCTGTTCTGGGCTGTTTTAAGAAACTGTAGCCCAGAGTTCTCCAGGCACGGGGTGTGGCCTGGCTGTGGAAGGGTCTCCAAGGACTTATGGATCAGGGCCACAGTGGGCTATGGTGAGGGGCGGGGCAGCCACCCTGTCTCCACCTTGCCTTGTCCTCCTTTCCCACCCTGTTCCCTTGATCTCCCTTTTTTCTCCAATGAATTAAAAGCAAAAAATCCATGAGCAGGATTTCTCTCTTCAAAGGATCAAATAAGCTTTCTTCCCCCCCTTTTCAAAAATTTCCCCCCAAGCTGCAAAAGGAAAACATGCAAACAGGCTTCGAGTTAAAGGTGAGAGAAAGAAAGAAAAGTTGCTGTAAAGTAATTTCCACTTGAGAAGTGGAACAATTGAAGCCCAGAAAAAATGTACGTTCAGCAATATGGTCCTCTCCTACAAATTAATTAACCCAGAGCGCTTGTGTAATTAGTGCAAGGGGCAGGAAATCATGGAGCTAACAGTATCTCTCACCCAGTTTAGATTTATGGTCACAGAAGGCTTTCCTCTTCCTTTTCTGAGAGGGATGGAGGCAGTTGCCTGGCCAGTCTGGAGTCAGCACGTGCCTTGGCTGGAGCTGTTTGTTGGGGGGTGGGGGTTGGCCTCTGAGGAGGTGGGCTTTTGGCCGTACCCTCTGACCCCCTCTTTTGTGCATGGCAGAGGTGGGCCTTCATGGAGTGGGGGTAGAGTCTGCTCCGCTCTCCTCCCTGAGAAATGGACTCTGAGGGGCTCCAGAGACCAGATCTCCTGGTCTCTCGGTCCTCAGCCCCCACTCCGCTCTGTACTGCATATAAATCTTTTGAGTGCTTTGCTACTTTTGACAAGAGTGTGGATGTTTATCACCTTTTGAGGCACTAGGAAAACTATGATGGCTGATGTCATAGGAAGCTTTGTGGGGAGGCATGTTTTATAGGGTTCATGGTGGGGGAGCCTAACCATCTTTCTCCTTTTTCCCCATGGACTCCTTTGACATCTAGTGAGGCCCATGGACTTGCTATGGATGAATGTTTGTGTCCCCCAAATCTTTATGTTGAAGCCCTAATCCTGTTGAAGTTGAAGGCTTTTGGGAGGGAGTTAGGTGATGAGAGTGGAGCCCTTATGTGTGGGTGGGATTAGTGCCCTAGTAAGAAGAGGTAGGAAACAGATGGTCTGTCTGCCATGTGAGGGTAGAACAGGGAGACAGCTATCCTCGAGAACTCCCTCCCAGGACACTGAATTGGCCTGTACCCTGGTCTTGAACTTCCCTGCCTCTAGAACTGATAGACATAAACATTCGTAGTCTAAGCCCCCCAATCCAGCCTATGATATTTATTTAGTTCTTCCCCAGCCAGAACTAAGACAGGACTTGTTCTCAGAATAACGTTTTTTAAATGCACAAAATTAAATATACAGGATTACAAAGGAAACTGATAATGTTGACACATAGTTTTCAAAATATAGATAAACCAGATATGTGCTTCTTAACTCATTGAAAAGCAAGATCTACTTATAGTTCTAATAACTGTTGTATATCTGAAATAAATATTGTTTTGAGAAATCTGCAACAATCATGCTAGAGTTAAGTAACTGATTTTTACTGTTGATAAATCATAGGCGTTGCTAGGACTACTGTGGTTTATTGCCCATGTTCATAATGGAAGGAAATTCTGAGCTAGTTCAGTTAGAGGCCAGTGAAGATACAGATAAGACATTTATCCTGTCTAACTTCATTGACCCTCTGAATTCTATCCATGGACCTTTGGCTAAGTCCGTATCGATGGACCGGTTTCTCATGGCTCTAACTGAACCATTGTGGCTTCTACTGAATCCTTCTCAAAGTTTCTCTACCTTGGGGGAGGCTTTGCCCCACTCTGAAGACTGAAGGATTGATTTCTTGGAGCCACTGAGGGATATGTTATTAAGGAATTGGAGAAGCAGGAGGATGAAAGTGATAAGAGAAATATCAAAAGAAACGTGCTCAGGCCAGGAAGTGCCAGACTGTGGCCTGTGCTCTGAGACGTGTGCACAGCTATGGAAGGGCACGTGGTCATGGGCTACATTGTGCTTCCCACAGGGGAAAGGGGGGTGGGTGCCTATGGGGTGAATTGGCCAAGTCATGTGGCAAAGGGGAGATCACATGGGGCCAGGCCAGGTGCAAGGCATGGGGGTTGAGACATCTTGGCAGTTAAAGGTGGGCTATCCTCCTTGGGCTGTGCCTCCTTGGGCTGTGGGGAAGTGGAGGCTCCTCCTGGCTTATCAGGTGTGGCAAGCCTGTCCTCAGAGACACCTGTTCGTGTAATTCGAGTTCCTGCTCTTCTAGGCTGCACATTACCATTCATGCTTTGAACAGTTTTATCCATTGGTCATTTAATTACCCCAAATCCCCTCCCAGTTTCTCTGAAGTAAAAGATTCAGGCTTCATGAACAAACATTTGTAAGCAGTTGTTCATTTGCTATCTATTTAGTGCCTGTGATAACTGAAATAATCTCTGAATAGGAAAATATTTTTATCTTTCTTAGTTGCTATTCAGAGGGCCGGGGGTGGGCAATTGAACTTCTCTGCTTGAGGAAGATAAGTTGTTCCAGGTAAGATTTAATTTTTGCTAAAGAACAATCTGAAAATGACTTTTTCCCTTAAGTTAATTTTTTTTTGTCCTTGAAAACAAAGCCCACACAATACAGGTGAATGATAGCTTGAAGTCTTTGTTCTCCAGGCTGAGTCTCAGAGCTGAGTGCTTCAGATGAGGGGCTAAAACTTGTAGGTAGAATCCCCAATTTCTCCTCTTACTATTGGATCCCAGGCTCTCCCAGAGCACTGGGCCAAACTCTAATAACTGTGTTCCCATCTACAGACTTGGTGGTGAGAAATTGGGCAACAACCCCTATTAAATATTAAAGGTTATTAAGGTAATTCTTTATATTCTTTGTTTCATACTACATCTTCAAAATCCAGTATGAATTTCCTACTCACAGAACATCTCAACTCAGACTCAGCCCACTGTAAGTGTTTTGGGGCTACATGTGGCAAGTGGCTGCCATATTGGATAATGCTTCTCTAAGTCTTGCTCTTTACCATAAGCTGTGCTGCCCCTTGGCTAATCTGCCCGTGGAATCAGAGGAGCATTGGAGGTTGGTCTGTAAGGGCAATTGCTGTGTACAAAAAGCCCACTGTCATGTAGGGACATAGGAAGAGGCATGGTGGGGGATGCACTCCTAATGTCAGGGCCTCTTTACGAGAAAGAGCAACCTGAAGATTACCATTCCCTTGAGAAACTGGAGAGGGCTCCTCCTGGAGTCTGTGGATGTTCTGACACTGGGAAGGTACCTTCTTGAAGGCTGCCACAACCCTAAGTGTGCAGGGGGTTCCCGCAGCACAGGAAAGAGATTTGTTCACTCAGTCACCCATGGGTGGAACAACCACACCAGTAAGGCCAAGATGATGACAAGAAGAGAAGGAAAGGTAGGAAGTGTCTCCAACTTCCTCTAGTAGCTCCTGGATCATTGCTGCTTTTGTATTTTGTTGATTATTCTCTTATTTATCTGCTGTATTCCTTTGCATTCCTCGAGTGAACCAGACACAGTTTACAAAGATAGTTAGATGATAGTGAGATGACATAAAGAACTTAAAAAAAATGAGACAGAGAAGTAAGAATAGGAAAGATGAATGGCACCACGTGTGAGGTTGGTTCAAAAAAATGCATCCTTTGATGTCTCCCATATTTGCTAAGGATGACCCGTATTCATCTGAGTCTAAGCTTGCCAAGAGGCAAGGCAAAGAGGGAAGCACAATGAATGATATGGGTTATGGCATAACTAAATAAAAACAAAGCAGGCACTGGGGGAGACCATCATTCTGAGGATTTCTGGGTTCCTCCTTGAAATGAGATGTCATCACGCCTGGATGCTGTCCTCAACAGCACCTTGTGTACTTTGGTGTGAAATCCTCCCCCACTTTCCTACTCACCCAGTGTTTCTCTCTTGTCTTGGGGCGCATCTCTTTGCTGTTCTATAGACGCTATTCTGTGGGAATCCACATCATGCTGTCTAGGTTCTTATCTGGTGGGTGAACTGGCTTAATCTGGGTCAATTTGAGGGTTTTAGAGAAATGCATTTCCATAACAGAGACTACTTTGAGTTCACTGAAGCCTGGACATCTTGAGTCCATGAGTACTCTTCCCAGCTTTCTTTGCAGCCAGATGTGGCTTTGACATTGAACATGAGCGGAAATTGTGTGTTACTTCTTAGCTGAAGTGGTTGGGAAGGGGATTCCTTCTCTCCATGACCTTTCCCCATCTGTTGGCCTAAAGATGGCTCCCAGGACCCAGAGGAGGGTGGGGCCACATGAAGGAAGAGGTCTGGATGCTTAAGGCCTGGTGGATGCATACCCAGCCAGAATGCCTTCATGGGAACGTGATATGCACAAGGAGCCAACTTCTATTGTGTCAAGCCACTGAGGATTTGGGATTTGTCTGATAGAGTAGCTAGCATTATCTTAACTAGCATGATTCCCCCTTGGGAAATACTCTCTAAACACAATTCCTCCCAACGAAGAGGAAATGAAACATTTGAGTGACACCAAGTTCAGGGCTATGTTCCCTGACAACTACTGGGAGTGCAAATATCTTCTGTTGCAGGGAAGTGGGTAGGTGGAACCGTCACCCAAGGTGGGAGGAAGATTAACACACTCTTGTCAAAATTGTGTCACCTTACAAGAACTCCTGCCTGAAAAGAAAGCTCTTGTATCTCCTTTTGGAGATAAGCCAGGGTGTACCTGTGGGGAAGGCCAAGATTCTCCTCAGAAAGTCATTTCAGGTCTTCCTTAACACATGGAAAAAATGGTAATCAAGGCCACATGGTTTCATACAGTGTAATGCTATTGTAATTTTAACTGAATAAAAAAATTGGAAATAGCTGTAACCCTATGCCTGCAGCAGCCCTTAAAAACAAAACAGAACTTGGATGCAAACTTGGCCAGGTCCCTCGCAACTCGGGCTTTAGTTTCCAGGCATGACGGATGATAAATGGACGTGATGGGCCAAAAGTGCGATTTACAGTCTAGGTGTATGATGCCAAACAAAACCTCGTGAAAGCATTTGTCTATAGGGTGTCTACAGGAAATGCAGTTCTGTTCCTGTTGTTCTGACAAGATGTAAGCACAAAGCACCAGCGAAGGTAGTGGAACCGACATTGCCAGGTGTCCCGCCCACTACACAAAGTGAGATGTTTCGAGTGTTTACAGCTTAGGTCCTGGGGGCCCAAACCGGGAGGGCATGGTGCCCCTGCTTGTGCCAGAGAAGCCCTGTGGGCACACAGTGGTGGCTGGCTGGCTGTGTTGCCATCTATTAGATGGTAAGGGAAGCCCAGGTCTCTGAGCTCCACTGATGTGCAGGGCCTGGTTGCTCCTGAGAGGAGTTTGCTGCCGAGTAATTGGCAGAGTGGGGTGGTACACCCGGGGCTGAGCTCAGAGGTTCCAGATAAATGGACAAGAGCTGCGGCAGTGAACCAAGTGCTGAGAAGGAGTTGGCCTTGGTCCTGGGCCCATGCACCCACAGCATGGCCTGGGGGATGATGTCCAACCACGGGACAGAGCCACCTTGAATTTTACACTGCACCCAGGCTGCCTGGTGACTTGAGTCCTTTGTCCCTTGACCAGGTGAGGCCAAACTCTGGCTCACCAATGAGACATTCACCATGAAGGACCCCAGATCTGACTTCAGTGCTAATGAGGTTCTAAGTCACCCTGGATTTGAGCTCCATGGCTTTCCCTCACCCAAGAAGGTTCTAGGGTGGGATGCGTGTGAGCAGATGCTTCCCCACTGTAGAGGCTGGGTGGCTGGGATGACTGGGGTCCTGGGGACATTGGATTATAGTCCAAAGTGCCTTTTACCCCAACCCAACCCAACTCAACCCACCCCAACCCAATACAACTCACTGACTATCCATCCTCCTCAGGGGGCAGCACTTTGAAAGAGCATGCATGTACAATTGTGAGAATGTTCTAGAAGCCCCTGGGGCTGTGCCTCTGATAACTTAAATGTGCCTAAGAATCACCTGGGCACCTGGGCATTTGTAAACATGCAGATTCCCAGTCAGCAGTTCTGGGGTGGGGCTAAGGTTCTGCGTTTCTAACCCCTTTCAGCTGCTGCTGCTGCTCTGAGGCCCACACTCTGCGTCGGAGGGCCCAGGGATTGTGTCCTGTGGAGATTGTGGTTTGAAAAAGCAGTGCTTCTGCACAGCTCAGCGGAGCCTGCCGCAGAGGCACAAGGGGCCCATGATGAGAAGAGTGTCCGCGAAAAGGCTGTACGCCCCCTCTTGGCTTCCTGCCACTTACCCTGGCTTTGTGCTTTGTGTCTGTGCGTCTACACATTCAGAGGGGTCTCGCTGTAACTTGTGCATGAGCCAGGTGTACAGACCAATCTGAGTAGAAGTCTGGCCAGGGGCACAGGAGCTGGCCTGCATTCTTGGGCCTCTGCTGCTCACTGGGCATCTCAGGTCAAAGCCCAGCTCAACCTTGTTCTTCCCGTCCTCCCGGGACGCTGAGGAGGATACCTCCCCTCCTGGAGGGCTTGGCTCCTTACATCCTGACACGTGAGTGTTTTCTGTTTCAGAGGAAGAAATGTGGCTTGGCTGGAGGCCCACATTTCATTCCAGCACATCCTTTTTACCAAAAGAGCCATCCCTGGAGCTGCCAACAGTGTTTATGAGAAAGCCGTCCAACACCACTTGGGGTCTGGGAGCGTGGCCTGACCAGAGACTGGCCGTCCCCACCCAGCAAACATCCATCAGGAAACCTGGCACTTGGTGTTGGTGTCTTTATTTTTACCCTCAAATCTTAAAAAAATGTAAAGCTGGTTTCTTTCTTTTTCTTTTTCTTCCCCCCCACCCTTTTTCCAGCTGGGAAAACTCCTGTCAGTGGATGCAGTGTCCTTTTCAGATTCAATATTATGCAAACTGCATATCGGCAAGTGGAGTAAACAAATATGTCCATGAAGCTTCCTGATGCACAGAGAGACAGGGCTGCCCCCAGACATCGGCGTAGACATGCCGCTTTGCATGGCAGCTGCTGGAACTGCCAGTCCACCACCGCGTCTCTCCTTTAGGACAGCACCATGTCTCTCTGTGGCCAGAGTCTGAGAGCCTGGGGTGACACCTGGGTGTGACACTCAGCATCGGGGGGACAGCCAGCAGTGACAGACTAGGGATGGCTCTGGGTCAGACTGGAGCCATCATTGACTGGGGTGGAGGGCTCAGTCAGGGTCAGAGGGAAGCTCATGATCCAGCTGGGCCTGTACCTGCTCTGAGCTGCACCCTCTTCAGGCCCACACCCAGGGGTGAGGGCCCCCAGGCCCGGGCAAGCTGCTGAATTTTTACTTTTCACCCTCATCTCCCTTGCCTGGCAAGTGTGGACGGGAGGCAGTACCCCACAGCCAGTCTTTCACAGCGAGGATGTGGCCAAGTCCCTCTCCCATCACAGGCAGCAGTGTCCTGGCTCCTGGCATGCAGAATGTTAGAGTGGGTGCAATGGGCCAAAGGCTGGCTCAGCTCTGCAGTTCCACCATCAAAGTGTGGGAGGCTTCTGTGTGACTCTGATTTCCAGCATGTTCCCATTGCAGTAACCCTGTGAGATTAAGTACCTTTTAAATGTTCCCTTCTAAGCAGATGAGGGAACAGATTTAAGGGGATTAGACTGTTCTGTTGAAGGGTGGGCAGAGAATAAGTGGCGAACCTAGCAGTTGGACCAGGGGCTCTCTTTTCAAAAACCTTACACTCTCCTTTTTGCAGAATGGCGTCATCCCTCCCCAAGCACCGCTGTATTCAGAAAGCAAGCTAACAAACAAACAAAACAAAGGGACAAGGGCTATCCAAAGAGTACATCTTCAAAGCCCGAAATGGAATTTTTATCCATCTATCCTCCACATACTACCTCTCCTACCCTGGCTGGTGTGATAATTTTTTTCTTGTAGCTTCTGTCTCCTTTGTGACAGGCTAGGGAAAGAAGGCAGCAGAGAATCTGCCCATCTGCCCTTTTGGAGAGAGCCATATTTCCCCATGTGCTGGTTTTTTTGGACAAACAGAAATTGGCCTGTCCTCTCTCTGCTGGTTTGTGATGAGGCAACAGTCCCTTTTCCCCATTCACTCTCTCACGGACCCGGCTTTGTAGCCTGCTCTTGCAGACTGAGTTTAGTCACCACGGAAGATCCCTGAAGTCCCAGAATTGCTGAGAACAAATATTTTCAGCTCTGCTAGCTGGGCCCCTGATCAATGGGGCATGCATGCCCTTATTGAGGGGAGGGAGATGCTTTCCGAGGTGTCAGGAGGAATGGCCCTGTACCCAGTTGCCTGTTCCGAATGGCGTTCCTCGGTGCCTGGGATGCTATATGGCTGAACAGATGGCCGTGTCACGGGCGTGCTTCTCGTGGAGAAGAGTGGGATGAGGCTGCCTAAGCCCCTCGTGCTGACAGCTTTGGAGCCTGCCTGCTCTCACACGGAGGCATGGGGCTGGGAGCTGAGCTGAGCCACGGGATGAATAACCAAGGCCAGAGCTTCACACGTTCAGGAGCTACACATCTTTTGTGGAGGCTGTCGATGAACTGGATATCTGTGATCCAGTTTTTAGCACCTAGATATGTCTGATATTTTCGGTAGGTTTTTGATGATCAAATTATGGAATTTTTCAGATCTCCTTGTTTTTTAGAATCTCATCAACTCTGTTCTTTCTGGTGGGAAATCAGTCCACCAAAATATTCTTTGACCAATCAGTGTGCCCACTTGCTGCTCAGATGTCCTTGCTAGCCAGACCTCCCAAGAATATCCCAGATAATACATATTTGAGGATTTTCATCAGACTGGCTTATTTATTTCCCCTTCCATACCCTGAAGTCCTTGAAAATGCATGATAGATGATAGAGACCCTCACAACAGAGTTACACCAATGAATTTATAAACAAGGAACAACGCTAATTAAGTGACAGCATGTGCAGTGGGCAAACTTATTTTCCTTCTCACAAGTGCTCAAATTCCTGGTCTTTTGCACCTTTTATTTGGCTCACTGTGGCACAATGTGTGGTGAATGTGCTTGTACTATATGCTCACTTCATAGAGACGGCTTTCCATCCATGTTTCCGTGTCCGTCCCATCTGTTCTCTGTGTGGCAGACAGACTCTGAGGTGACCTCCCATGATCCCTATCTCCTGTTCATGTCCTGCATAATCCCCTTTCCCTTGAGTGTGAATGGGCCCCCCAACTTGCTTCTCACAAGCTGAGTGACGGGTTACCCTTCCTGTGATGACACTGCCTTGTGGGAAACTCTCTCTTGCTAGCAGATCCATTCTGGAGGTGATTGCTGTCTTGAAGTAAGTGGCCATGTTGGGAAAGCCCATGTGGGTCTCTGCAAATGGTGGGTGCCCTCTAGTTGTGGAGGGAGGCCCCCAAGTGTTAACTGGGAAGATGCTGGGGCTTCAGTCGTTCATCCACAAAGAAATGAATTCTGGCAGTAATTTGAATGAGCTTGGCAGTAGGTTCTCCCCCAGTTGGGCCATTAGCCTGATGAGTACAGTGACTTGCAGTGATGGCGGAAAGATGCATCTGGGTGCGGACCAGTGTCCTCAGAGAACGTCTTTGGTGCTTCCCTAAACTGTAGGCAGAACAGAAACTAAAGCCATTTAAAACTATTTAATTATACAAATGTTTTACATGTTATGTACAACTTACTCTGAAATATATATTTTATAGACACTGGGAATTTAATTTTCCAGCTAATGCTGGCATAGAAAGCAGTCATTAATTTCTAAATAATCATTTGTAAAAATGTCTAATAGCTTCTCATCTAAACAGTCACTGAATCTCCAAGCAGTAGTAATGGCCCCATCTTATTTCTTGTGGGTAAAGGCATGTTTCTTTTCTCTTCTCCTACCTTATTACACAGTCGAGAAGAGCACTGTCCAAAGCAAGAGAATGCCAGTCGCATTGTTTTGAGCGGATGGATGAGTACTGGTAGTTATTTAAACTGGAGTATGAAAATGTGGCCATTTCAGTGTGCTGGCGCTGTCACCATGGACTGGGTATGTTAAACTACAGAAATTTACTCTTGCAAAATTCTAAAGATTAGAGGTCTGAGATCAAGGTGCTGACTGAATTGGTTCCTTTGGGGGGCTCTCTCCTGAGCTTGTAGATGCCCATCCTCTCCCTCTGTCCTCACATGGCTTTGGATTTTTAGAAAGGTAACAAAGGATACATACTGAATATTACGTATCTCACCCAGTGGGATCTGGGGCAGCCGTGCATAATAAAACAATACTATTTCACATCATGACATGAAAACAATAATTGGAATAAAAATTATGTATCTATCAGTCCAGGTCAAATTTTACTGTTAAGTGAGTTCCAGTCAAGTTTATCTTCAAATGTTTATGAAAAAAAATTTGGGATTCAGATTTATAAATAAGGGACTGTGGGTCTGAGTACTAGTGAGATTGTCTTTTTCCTGAGAATATGAAAAGTTTCATCTGGGTATAGCTTGGTTAGAAACAAACCATATGTGTATGTATATGTATATGTATATGTATGTACACACATGAAATTATATATACACATATGTATTTGTGTATATGTATATTTAGGTTGCAAGTCTTTCAAGTTTGATTATTAAACTCTTTGGGTTGTTTAGTTTGTGAATCCATTTTGGTGATTTATAGATTTTCTAGAAAATCTTTCTTCTAGTGATTTTCAAATTTACCAGGAGGGTTAAAATAGTAGTCATTTAGGGGCGCCTGGGTGGCTCAGTGGGTTAAAGCCTCTGCCTTCGGCTCAGGTCATGATCCCAGGGTTTTGGGATCGAGCCCCACATCGGGCTCTCTGCTCAGCGGGGAGCCTGCTTCCTCCTCTCTCTCTTCCTGCTTCTGTACCTGCTTGTGATCTCTGTCTGTCAAATAAATAAATAAAATCTTTAAAAAAAATAGTAGTCATTTAGCTTTCACAAAGTAAACTTCACATTTGCAGTTAAACCACATTTTTACTTCTAACCTTTTCCCCTGTAATTACATCAGCTATGTATTTTCCCATTTCCTTGAAAAGTCAACGCTTGGAATTATTTATTTATTTCTGCAGATTTCTCTCTAAAAGGGCATTAATTTGTAATATCTTTATTTCATTTTAAAAGATTTTCTTGTGCCATTGTGTTCTTTTTTCTGACTTTTGAGGTAGATGCTAAATTTCTCTATTTCATTCCTTTTTGAAGCAACAAAATTGAGTCTCAGAATGTCTCTGAGGGCTGCTTCCATCTCATTCTGTGAGTTTGATACACAGTGTTTATAAATTACAGGCTTGATTAACTGTAAGGCCATTGGCTCTACCCTTTCCTGACCCCTTCTCTTCCCCAAAACTTCAAAACTTGCCGGCATCGATTTCCCTCTTCTTTCCTGTTTGTTCTCCTCTTCCTTTGATTGTAACCTTTTTTTTTTTTTTAAATAAAATCTGATCCTCTCCTGCTAAAAACTCAAAAGAAGCAAAAGCCTTCACTTGGATCTGCCCTCTTTTACACTGAAATATCAAGAGATGCAGCATACAGAGCTTGACTTAGTGGCTCTTGGAGATGGGACCCTTTGGGGGATGACAGGTTCAAGGAATGACGGTGGCTGTGGGTTTCAGCAGAAGGTCAGGGAAGATGGACAAATGAAGGCTAAGGTATTGACTGAGTTGGGATCCTGGATTGATTCAGAATGACGGGACTCGGAGTCGGGGAAAAGCCTGGGGGTGCCCCCAACCTTGATGAGCAAGAGGGAGAGAAGCAGAAAGTGGTGAAAGGGCAGCAACAAGAAACAGAGACTCTGCATAATCATCCAAAGAGGGGTAAGGGGTTCTGTTTCGGTTTGTCTTTTAGGAAAGCTTGCTTTGTCCTCATTCTGCTGTCTCATCCTCCTATTTTGTCTTATTTATGCCTTTTCTTCATCCATGTTGTGTATATTCTGGTTTTCTTTTTTGGTAACTTCTTTGGAATATATAGACCTCTATAATTCTATTAATGGTTACATTAAATAAATGTTTTAGCTTCTATTTCACATCTTATCAATGCCAAGTTGCCAAGTTTTTATTAACTCTCTCTCCAGCCCTAGGTTAAACCCATTGTGTACCTCATGGGGGACCAGGGGAAAGAGGGATTTTGTTTTTTCTTTCTTTCTTTTTTTTTTTTGAAACCTTTTTTAAACATTAAAAAAAATTTTTTTATTAACATATAATGTATTATCAGCCCCAGGGATACAGGTCCGTGAATCACCAGGTTTACACTTCACAGCACTCACTGTAGCACATACCTTCCCCAATGTCCATAACCCCACCGCCCTCTCCCTCCCTCCTCCCCCTGGCAACCCTGTTTGTTTTGTGAGATTAAGAGTCTCTTATGGTTTGTCTCCCTCCCGATCCCATCTTGTTTCACTTATTCCTTTCCTATTCCCCAACCCCCTCATGTTGCCTCTCAACTTCCTCATATCAGAGAGATCATATTATAATTGTCTTTCTCTGATTGACTTATATCGCTAAGCATAATACCCTCTAGTTCCATTCATGTCATTGCAAATGGCAAGATTTCATTTCTTTTGATGGCTGCATAGTATTACATTATATATATATATATATATATATATATATATATATATATATACCACATCTTCTTTATCCATTCATCTGTTGGTGGACATCTAGGTTCTTTCCATAGTTTGGCTATCATGGACATTGCTGCTGTAAACATTCGGGTGCACATGCCCCTTTGGATCACTACATTTGTATCTTTAGGGTAAATACCCAGCAATTGCATTTACCTCATAAGGTAGCTCTATTTTCAACTTTTTGAGGAGCCTCCATGCTGTTTCCCAGAGTGGTTGCACCAGCTTACATTCCCACCAACAGTGTATGTAGGAGGGTTCCCCTTTCTCCGCATCCTTGCCAGCATCTGTCATTCCCTGACTTGTTAATTTTAGCCATTCTGACTGGTGTGAGGTGGTATCTCATTGTGGTTTTGATTTGTATTTCCCTGATGCTGAGTGATGCAGAGTGCTTTTTCATGTGTCTGTTGGCCATCTGGATGTCTTCTTTGCAGAAGTGTCTGTTCATGTCCTCTGCCCATTTCTTGATTGGATTATTTATTCTTTGGGTGTTGAGTTTGATAAGTTCCTTGTAGATTTTGGATACTAGCCTTCTATCTGTAAACATTACTTTTATTAACATATAATGTATTATTTGCCCCAGGGGTACACATCTGTGAATCGTCAGACTTATACATTTCACAGCACACACCATAGCACATACCTTCCCCAATGTCCATAACCCAGCCACTCTATCCCTATCCTCCACCCCCCCAGCAACCCTCAGTTTGTTTCGTGAGATTAAGAGTCTCTTATGGTTTGTCTCCATCCCAATCCCATCTTGTTTCATTTTTTCCTTCCTTAACCCCCACAGCCCCCTGCCCTGCCTCTCAAATTCCTCATATCAGAGATATCATATGATAATTGTTTTTCTCTGATTGACTTATTTCAGTTAGCATTATACCCTCTAGTTCCATCCACATCATTGCGGAGGACAAGATTTTTTGATGGCTGCATAATATTCCAGTGTGTGTGTGTGTGTGTGTGTGTGTGTGTGTGTGTGTGTGTACACACACACATACATGTTCTTTATCCATTCATCTGTTGATGGACATCTAGGTTCTTTCCATAGTTTGGCTACTGTGGACATGGCTGCTATAAACATTCGGGTGTACGTGCCCCTTTGGATCACTACATTTGTATCTTTAGGGTAAATACCCAGTAGTGCAATTGCTGGGTCATAAGGTAGCTGTATTTTCAACTTTTTGAGGAACCTCCATGCTGTTTTCCTGCATGGCTGCACCAGCTTGCATTCCCACCAACAGTGTAGGAGGGTTCCCCTTTTTCTGCATCCTCGCCAGCATCTGTCGTTTCCTGATTTGTTAATTTTAGCCATTCTGACTGGTGTGAGGTGGTATCTTACTGTGGTTTTGATTTGTGTTTCCCTGAGGCCAAGTGATGTGGAGCACTTTTTCATGTGTCTGTTGGCCATCTGGATGTGAAGGAGGGATTTTCTTTCTTTCACTTTGACTCCCATCCTCAGCTACATCACTTACTGCATTTATAATGTCAGTGGATGTGCCTATAGGACTAGAGGCCAGAAATGACTCTACTGTGGGACTTTCTTGGATTTTAGCCATGACACATTTTGCCTAAGAAGCAGAGCCCTGTGGGAGTTCACCGATTCCCTTTTCCTGGGCAAATTGTTGTTGTTCTGTAAGATCCGGAAGACCTTTCCTAAATAGCTTTGATCTTGGATATTTGGCTCATGAGTTTGTTGAGAATCAAACATTTGCCCTAGGAACACTCCAAGTATTTCTCTGAGCTTTTCATTATATGCATATTTTCTTTGGCTTGATATATGTTTGATAAATTTCCTAGAAACTACCTGCAGATGTCCTGGGAGGTTGGCGTCCTCTGGGTGGTGACTTGGGGGACATGGATATCTGGACACACCAGAGAGGAGATGGTGAAGACTCTTGCATTGTCTCTATCCCAGTGGTACCCTTAGTAGTTACAGTCCTCATAGAGGGTAGAGCAAATGTCTGGATGTACCAGACGCCAAAGACATATCAGATGCTTCCCTGGGACACCATCCGGGTCTCCATCTGAGTGTGACTGTGTTAATGAACTCCTGTCCTTTAGCCTGTAGGCTCCCTGGGTGTAAGACAGCTCTTGATGCTTCTCCAAGGAATGGACTTGGGCCATAGGACATACGTTTGAGTTCAGATCTGGCTTGCAACACATGAGGATTCAAGTTGTTTTTAAGAGTTTAAGAAAACCTGTAGGCTTGGATCCATTGGAATTGATTTTCTAGTTTGGGGTTCTTTTTATCCCTTTTTTTTTTCATTGTGTGTGTGTGTGCATGTGTGCACGTGTGTGTTTCCTGTTAATGGGTTCACTTGTGCTGTCTAGTGTTTGTGGCTGTTCTTACCGCAGTACACCTGTAGGTGTGTGCTCCATAGCTGAGCAGCAAAACTCGGGAGCTTGCTTGTCCTGCATTTTCTCAGGTCCATTCCATGCCTCCTGAATCAGGAGCATCAGCATGGGACCCAGCAATGTGTATTCTCACACGTCCACCAGGGGACTCTGGTGTAGATTAGAAGTGAGACACTGTCTTAAAGATTATCCAGTCTTTCCTCTTCAGTCTGCACATGTGGGATTAAGACTTCCCTGGAGCAGAAGTGACTTGCCCAGGACCACAAGTATGGTCAGTGGCAGATCGGGGATTAGAACCTAGGCCTTATACGTGGAAAGAGCTGACATCATGTCTGGAATATAGGAAGTATTCAGGAAATTAATTTTGCTCCTTTGCTCCTGCCCCTCTGTGAGGGCAGCAGGGCATAATCTCCTGGAAATGCACTGCTGTTCCTCAATGCTTTTCTCTCCCCCTTCAATTCAATGACACCCTCGGGAAGATCCCAGGCATGTGCTGTTCACTCACTGTCGTCCCGGGGCTAGCACCTGGCCCCGTCCCCACTGTGATGATGAAGAAGTGAAGAGTTGGTCTGCCTCGCTGAGGCCCCTTCCAGTTCTGACTTTCTGAGGCTCTAGGGCAAGCTCTGACACACACGTTTCCGCGGGCGGCTATCAGCAGCCATCTGGCAATTAGCAGTCTCTGAGGCAGCTAATCCCACTCTGAGCTGGATTAAAGTTGAAGTTTAAAACATGGAGATAGGCAGGTGATTTATGTTTGAGTCTTTGGGTCCTGCTGTCCCTGGCAGCCTGGTGATGGAGGACAGAAAAGCTGATTTTGTCCCTTATCTATCTCGGGAGGCTCAGCAGAGCTGGATCAGCTTTCCGGAGGGGCATTCTGGGTTGAGAGACGTGCTGGGCTGCAGGAGGTGTGGGGTGGGCTCCAGGGGCCCGGCCCCAGCCATCTGGGCCATGGTGAGGCTGGCCGCAGGAAAACGGAGAGAGCCAAGTTCTGTGTCCAGCGCTGCATTGCCAAAAGCAGGTGCGGTGAGGAACCTGGTGAATGAAGGCTGGATTGGTTCGGACCACAGCTCCCAGATGCCATAAATGGCCCTGGGGTGGAAGCTGACAAGCCCTCCAGCTCCTCTGGGGTGCCCTCTCATTAGGCAACATGGTCAGAAACCACACTCGTGCGTTTGCTCATAGCCTGAGGAGATAATTAACTTATCTCCATGGAGGGACTTGATTACATTCCTAGCATGATCGGAATGTGAAGTCTGAACTTGGAAGTGCTGGTGGTGGGGGGGGAGGTATTTGCAATGGTTGGCTGAGGAGCCATTTGTTCCGAAATTGGGCAAGTAATCAGACAAATGCCTCTTTTCCTAATTGTTGATAAAAATCAGCTATTATGGCAGAGCCAGGAACTCACTCCTGAGACAACACATTACTTAAGGCGAGCATGCATCCGAATATGTTAGGAGGATCTAAAAACATTTCATATAGCTTGAGTTTAAAAACAAGTTGTGCCCGTTGTGAATTTTGTGTAGAGCTGGGCATAGGGGAGCGTGATTTACTGCCTGCATTTCCTGGCTGACTTGTTACTACAGTCAGGAACCACCTTGCACAAATCTTTACTCCGATTAGGGATCTCCTGAACGCCTACTGTGTGAGCTTGGTGCCAGGGGCTGATTCTCTATTCTTGAGGTCACTGCTGAACGGAAGAATTTTATGAAATATCCTTAAATCCTGAGTTGTGCAGCTTATCTGGTGAGGGTTGTGGATGTTCAGTTGATGGACCAGTTGGAGTGGACTGGAAGTAATAGCTAATCTTTCTGGAGAGCTCACCTGTCCTGGCACAGGGTGGAGCAGGATCACACTCACTTCTCACACAGTTTTATGAGGCAGCGGCTACTTTTAGTCCTGTTTTACATCTGAGAGTACTGCAGCAGGAAGTGGTTAAGGATTCCACCATGATGGGCAAGAAGCAGACCCAGGAGGCACCTCCAGGTTTGTGGACTCGTGAATGTTCCTGTCACAGAGGCCACAGAGAGATTGGTTTCTGAAGGCTGCACCTCCCTGTCCCTCCACCTCTCCCTCCTGCACAGGCACCTGTTAGCCACATTGGGCTCTTGCAGTCCCATGAGCATACTTGGTTGCTTCCTGCGTTCTAGTTCTTATCCCTGATTCCAGTGCTCTTGTCATCTCTGCATACTTCCTGTTCCGCATTATCCCGGCCTCCCATTCAGTATCCTCTCCTTTGGCTATCCTATCTGAAATCATCCTCTCTGCCTTCATTCATGACTTTCTTATTCTATTTTGTTTTTGTAGCATTTACTACTTTCTAAAATTAAATTATTTGGGTGTTTTTTCACTTGTTTCTTTTCTGATTATCTTCCCGAATGGGAAATGTGATAAGGAACTCTTAGACTCTGCAGTTCTTGAAGCATTTTCCTGTTGGGTTTTCCAAAAATTTGGTGGGATAGGGAGGTTAGGTGTTCTTATTCTCGGTTTTTGACAAGAATGCCAAAGGTCAGAGAGCAGAATTGATTTCTTCAAGGTCACATGCCTAGTCTATGGGAGAGGGGAATTACACCATCCATGGGCCTTCTGATGCCTGGTCTGGTGCTCTTTTACCCTCACCAAGAAAGACCCATTCCATATGACGGCAGTAACCAACCTCATTATTTGGGGTCCTGGAAAGTGTAAGCCACTGAATTAGCCAATGACATTGACTTAAAATTTCTCATGAGTTCTTTCACCATCCCCTCCTTCAACATTTCATGTTAAGTGGAACAAAATCAGATAGCCCTAGTTGATAAGAAATTTGATTTCTGGGCATTTAACACAGATCAACTAATGAAACAAAGAAAGCATAGGCTATTTTATTAGTTTGTATGCCTATCTTAATCCACAAAGTCTCAATTTGACTACAAAAATGTGTAATAAAACAAGATGCATAAATAAGAAATTAGAGCAAAAGAAGAAAGAAAAACTAGTTGGAAACATAAAGTGGTCTGGAAATGAATCCCCAAATGCAAGCTTAAAAGACCCATCACTGTGAATTGGACATACTTTAGGCTCTACATTTTCTAGCAGGTGTTGTCAAAAGAAAAAAATGTGGTTGGTTACATAATTCCAAGTGTCTTTCCATGAAAACAGAAGAGCTACTCAGGAGAAAAATAGCTATTTCATTTTTTAAACTGGAGGCTAATTTCTCTTGAAAGCACAGAGTACAGTGTTTCTCAATTTTTCTAAGCCTATGACCTTTCTGATAGCAATAAAAACTCCACCCTTCCATTGAGGATTATTGATGAACAGAAAATGGATTATATGTTCTATAGAGTCCTATTAACTAGGACAATTTTCTTGATCTTTTTGTTCTTTGATAGATTGTAGTAAAAATGGGTACTGTTTTATTTTCCAAGTAAAAAATTAACCCATCACATCCCTCAGAGGTAATGCTATACCCCTTCCACAGGGCATGGTGCCCCTTCCCATTTGGCCCCCATCACAACCATCATTGGCTTAGGCAAGGGTCAACAAGAGTTGCTGAAATCAGTGGGTGAAAATCTGATGAGGGACAAGGTATTTACTTAATCTCAAAGTATCTCCATTTATTTTTTTTTTCATTAAACACCTTTTTAAAAAGTACATCCACCTCTTCATTATAAAATGGAAAGAACTAATTTTACAGTGGGCCCCAGTTTAACAAAACAATCAAGATTAGCACCACTTAGGGGACAACATCTGTGATATGATACACCGAGCAAGTACATCACCTCTGTGGCATTCCTGCCAAAAATGTGTGATCCAAATATAATTGTAAGGGAGCATAAGACAAAAGCAAGTTATTCTACTGGTTGGTACTCTTCAAAAAGTGAAGGTCAAGAAAACAAAGTGAGTGAGGGACAGTTCCAGATTAAGAGAGAAAAAAGAGACATGACAGCTGGATGCAGTGTATAATCCTATATTGAGTCCTGGACCAGAATTTTCTTTTTATTTTTCTCCCCTCTTTAGTTATCACGTTTTTAAAAAACCATAGGGATTATTGTCAGGGCAATTGCCAAATTTGAAGGTCTATAGATTAGATAATATTAAATATTATTTTCCTCACTTTGATTACTTTATCTTGGTTATGTAAAAGAGAGCTCAAAAATAATACACACTGAAGTTCTAGGGGTAAATGGGTATCATAAATCTACAGCTTACTCTCCAGTGATCAAACACACTCTCTGTCTCTGTCTCTGTCTCTCTCTCTCACACACACACACACATGTACGCACAAAGAGAATGTGATAGAAAGCTAACTGTTGTAGAACCTGGAGGATGGGTATCTAGAATTCTTTTAATGATTATTGCAGGTTTTCTGTAAATTTGAAACCAAATACAATCTAACAGAGTGACAGGTCTAATGAGCTGGTTTTAAGAGGTCCTTGGCTAGCGAGTTACAACTCCACCTTTCAATGGGAGGAGCACCTGTTTGCCTGCGAGTAAATTTCACTCAGACATCAGGACAGCGTTCTGGCAGATGCTGTTGCCATTTCCAGGATACTTTGTTTTTAATTGACTTGTGTTGTAGACTCATCCTACCTCACTGGTAAGATCCCGTCTTCAAATCTTATTGTGATAGAATTCCTTGTTAGCGGAGAGAAAAGACTGACACTCTAAGAAGTTTTAAACTATTTCTCACCTTTAAATATCTAGTTAATTATCAGCACCTTCCGCTGCCTCCATATCCCTGTTACTTATATCATGCTGGGAGGATTGCCACCAGCATCTTTCTGTTGCCTTCATCCACCTCTTTTTGATATATTTTCTTTTCCTCTGCTTTTTACTTTCAGTTTTTGTATTTTATTTTATGCCGACAGTTTTATAAGGAATGATTTTAATAGGTACATGTTGTAAAATGGAAATATTTTACTGGGATATTACATAAAATACACAGGAGAAACTAGGATATAAATTATATTTTTATTGAAAGATTTTACTGCAAATAAGTTCTCATATACAATCGTTTATTTATGATAAGAGCAAATTCTTTTTACTTATGGCTGCTTTTGAATTTGGTGCTTCAGTAGGGAAGCTTATGTGTAGCTACATAAAAGAAGGTTCTATTTTGGTGAGAAATGAATCTCTTATTTCAGGAGTGTTATTTTTCCTGTTGACTTTCAGAGATAGGGAAAAGAGGTGGTGGTTGTTGAGGGATGCAGGGAGGCGTCGGTTTCTGATTATAAGAGAAGTTTGTGCTGTTCCTTGACACTTGCAAAGGCTGTATATTGCCCGCCCTCAGTTGAGCCTCAGTGTCAAGTTAGCCCCAACCCACCCACAGTCTACCCCCACCCAACCTACCCTGCCAAGCTCCAGCCTTTTCCTATACCTTAGCGAACTCTGCTCATGGACTGAGACCCTGGATGGGATGAGTTTTTCATGCTCGTGGAAACCAATGGGATTAAAGTATAAAATATCTGATCTCTTGTTTCTTTCTTTTTTTTTTTTTAAAGATTTTATTTTTATTTATGTATTTGACAGACAGAAATCTGAAGTAGGCAGAGAGGCAGGCAGAGAGAGAGGGGGAAGCAGGCTCACTGAGAGCAGAGAGCCCGACAGGGGGCTCGATCCCAGGACCCCGGGATCATGACCTGAGCCGAAGGCAGAGGCTTTAACCCACTGAGCCACCCAGGTGCCCCTGATCTCTTGTTTCTAAACCATAATGCAGTGATCTGTGTCTTTCCCCAGAGTCTGACAAGATACCTTCCACAAAAGTGAACTTCTGCGACAAGCAAGATTATAAAATGATTCCAAATTCCCTGCTTAAAATTATTCTTTGTTTGGAAATTATGCATTCTCATTTTTTATATTTTCCCTTAAACATATGAATAATTTGACCCTTGGGGTCCCAGCTAGTTATATCTGGGTACCACGATGCACCTATTCTTTCTTCTGTCAGGGGAACAATACAAACGGTGAGATGCTTCATATAAAACATTCAGACTGTCTCATTTCCATCGTCAGCAAACTCCTTCTGATCCGCACCCAACCTATTTTGAACTAGAGAGGCTCAGATTGCTTGCACAGCCGAGGAACCCTGTTATCATCAGTCACCCTTAGGCAGAGGGCAAGAGCAGTACAGATATGGCCTGGCTATTTCTGGGCCCTGCATTTGATTGAGAATACAAGACTAAGGGAACTGTGTAGCCTGCCTCCGTTTCTTGCTGATGTGCAGTTTCTATCTTATTGAAATAGGAAATTAACTGAAATGTAGTCTTGCCCTTTAAGAGGAGGTATTCCTAATTCTGGCAGGCCATGAAAAGTGTCCTATTGGAAACTGAAACACAACAAAGGAGACACTTTCATTTAATGATCTATTCACAAACATTTATGGAGTCCTCTTTATAGTTGTATGTTCCTTCCCAAAGAACCTCCTCCTCTTGATTTCCCATTTCTGTTAATGGTGTTACCATTTTCTCTGATCCTTGGGTGAAGTTAAGCAACAGCATGCTCTGAAATGCAGAATTTTGGGGAAGGGTTCTTAAGAAAACCAGTGGATCTATTTATCTGAATTTCAACTGACCTCTTTTTCCCCCCTTTATCAAATCAGAAATTATTCCCCCCTCCCTTTCTTTTCTTCTTTTTTTCATATCCCTTCTCATCCTTTTCTCTCCTCTTCTTTCAGAACATTCTTTGCATAAGGTGAAGAACTTACTTAGAAATCCAATGCCAGAATTAATTTTTGTGAAACGGTCCTGAGAAGTTCTTAATTAATTAATTAATTGATTTTATTATTAGTATTTATTTGAGAGGGTGGAGGGGCAGAGGGAGAAGGAGAGAGTCCCCAGAAGACTGTGTGCTGAGCACGGAGCCCAGGCATGGGGCTTGATTTCAGGACCCTGAGATCATGACCTGACCTGAAATCAAGAGTAGGACACTTACCCAACCGACTGAGACACCCAGGCGCCCTGGTCCTGAGAAGTTCTGCTTTTATTTATTTTTCCACACAGTTAAGGTTTTGTGCAAGTCCTCTTTATGTATGGCAACTCAGGGCCAAAGGAAACTGGCATTTTTTCTCCTTTTTACTTATTCATTTTTCTGATCTACTGATGTGCATATAAATTCCATTAGGAATGATCAGTGTTAACCACTTAGGACATTTGGCTTCTGGATTCCTCTAGTCAGTTGAAATTTTGACGGTCTTAGGAGCTCTGCTGATTGAACAGCCATCCACTCTATGCACTTTAAGAGTACTATGCAAAGGGAAAAATCAATTTAAAAATTGCCATGATTTTGTTTCTCTAATAAATGGACCCTTGTTGGTGCCAGGTTCCCATGCAGTCTTGGTCCAGTGTGCACATGCAGTTTTAACTGGGTTGTAATAAAGGTATAGATACATTTTTTACATTCTGCTTTTATTCTGTTTTAAACACTTACCAATATTGCCACGTAATTTTATTTTTGTAACCATTACTAAGCATCTGTCATTTGTTAGCTCTCTGTTAGAAAAGACAATGAGATCTTATTGTGGCTAGACAGCTGGAATCAAGTAGATCAGCCTTCAGCTCTCGGCCAAACCATGTGCTTACTTGGTGCTTTCAGCACAAACTTAACTGTTTTGAACCTCAGTTCTTCATCTTTTCAATCGAGAATAATTAACAACATGCTTTGTTAGAGTTGCGTGATTTTCATGAGATAAGGAGATAAAATGCAAAAAGCATAAAGCAATGCTTGGCATATCATAAGCATTAAATAAATGGTGGTGAGTGAAATGCTGATATGATTGATCAGGTTGATGACCCCATGACCTCAAGGAGTTTGGTCAAGGGAAAAATATGTAAAAACATACACAGTAAGTACCGACAAGAGCTATGATAAACTTCTGTCATGGGTTAATCAGAGGCCCCAAGACAAACATGGCTGATTTCACCTGACAATAGAGGTGTAGAAAATCGAGAAAAAATCTCGACACAGAGGCAGTGAGTAAACTTAATCTTGAAGGCAAACCGCCACATGTTGCACAGGGAAAGGCCTCACTAATTCTAAGATGTAGAATTCTAAGATGTAGAATTCTAAGATGTAGAACAGAGCTGGGCTAACATTTTCAGTTGGGTTGTGAAGGCTGGGAAGGATTTTGTCAAGTGGAGAAGAAGGAAGGGTATTTCAGGTAAAGAGTACAGCTAATAGGCAGACATGGAGTTATGGATGTTGGTTTAGGAAATGAATGTGTTTACATGATGTTCAGTGTGATAAGAACAGAGGCCTGTAGATGTGGCCAGTGCAAGAAAGGAGGCTGGAGAGGCAGGTGGAACAGAGTTCTCAGAGGCCCTAGGGGCTTGTCTAAGAGTTTGGAATTCCACCAGGCAGGGCCACAGTGGGAGTAAGACCCCTCTGGTGGACTGGGAAATCCTGGATTGCAGAGGACAAAACTGGAGATAAGGAAAGAACTTACTGCAATGGTCCAGACCAGAGCGGACAGGGCCTGAGCCAACTCTTTAATAGTCTGCTATAATAATGTTCTGTATAACATAAGCATTCTCTTGCTCATGGACACAAATTAATTTTGAACTTTTGCCTGTTCTCAATAGTGCCATGGTTGGCATCTTTTTAGATACTTCTTTCAGATATTTTCCTTAAGATAAAGGGTGTACACATCTGTATGACTCTTGACAATGAGAGATAAATTTGTTTCAAATGGGCTTTCTAAATTGTATTTTCAACCAGTTTTATCTGTGTGTGAGTTTCACAGCACCATTGGCAATGTTGGGTGCTGCCATTCCATCTTTGTTGTTTAAGAAGGCACGAAACTGTTGTTTTAATTTGCCTTTCCTTGATATCTACAGAAATAAAATGTTTCCCCCATTCGTCTTCTAATTATGTGTCCTCACTTGTGAATTGTGTGTCCTGTCCTTTACCCATTTGATAAGCAATTGTGTTAAATCCTTTTTTGGCCAGCCTCTCTTCTGGCATCTCTCCACATACACATTTTCCCACAGGCTCTCTTTCTAATTTCTTTTCTCTTTGATCTATTGAAACCAAATCCTTTTTCTAACTCAATATTACAATAGACATAACAATTCTAATTGCTCTATTGATTCATGGTCACTGCAGTCATGGGCGCATTAGGAAGAACAAGGCTTCGCTACTAGAGACCAGGGTTTGAGAGCCTGGCTTTCTGCTTTCTAGCTGTGTGCTTTGGTACAAGCATCTGAATCTCTCTGAGCTAGTTTGTATTTCTGTGAAATGGGAGCAGTAATATATGTTAGGATCAGTTAGAAACTGTATCTGGTCACTGGTAGCACCCAAGTACAGTGGCTTAAATTTGAAATAAGTGGTAGTCTGTTCCTTCATGTAAAATAATTTTGAAAGTGAAGAGCCCAGTGATAGAATAGTAGTTCCATGAGTCCTTCTTCTGCCTATAGTATAGCTGGGGGTTGGGTTGTGGCAATGTGTAGCCTTCTTCCTTAAAGATCAGGAAAGCAATTGATGGGTAGGGTTGGACAGTGGTAAAGCTGAACCTATTCACTTATACATTGCACAAATACTTGTTAAATACCTATAGTATGCAGAACTCTAAAATTTTCTTTAATGGGAAATATATATGCTAAGTCAAATAAGGCAGTCTTGGTAGTTATGTTGACTTCTAACTCATGGAGAATGATTATCTCCTTTAAGTAGACCCACATTGGACTCTATTGCTCATGGACAATTCCATGTCCCACAATGGAATTCCAAGGTAACTCTGTGGCCTTCTACCTACTTGCCCAAGTATCTTTACAATAACCTCCCATCCCATAGAAAACATCCCTATAAAATAACCAAATACAGACTCATAAATAGGCTTTCTGGATTATTCAAAAGAATAATCTTTTTAAAAATAAAAATAGTCTTATAAAATAATCTTATAAAAATATTTTTTTAAATTAACATATAATGTATTATTAGCCCCAAGGGTACAGGTCTGTGAATCGCCAGGTTTACACTTCACAGCACTCACCATAGCACATACCCACCCCAATGTCCATAACCCCATTACCCTCTCCCTACCCCCCTCCGCCTGGCAACCCTCAGTTTGTTTTGTGAGATTAAGAATCTCTTATAGGTCGTCACCCTCCCGATCTCATCTTGTTTCATTTTATCCTTCCCTACCCTCCAAATACCCCACTTTGCCTCTCAAATTCCTTATATCAGGGAGATCATATGATAATTATCTTTCTCTGATTGACTTATTTCGCTTAGCATGGTACCATCTAGTTCCATCCACATCATTGCAAATGGCAAGATTTCATTTCTTTTGATGGCTGCATAGTATTCCATTGTATATCTATAAACCACATCTTCTTTATCCATTCATCTGTTGATGGACATCTAGGTTCTTTCCATAATTTGGCTATTGTGGACATGGCTGCTATAAACATTCAGATGCACATGCCCCTTTGGATCACCGCATTTTTATCATTAGGGTAAATACCCACTAGTGTGATTCCTGGGTCATAGGGTAGCTCTATTTTCAACTTTTTGAAGAAACTCCATGTTGTTTTCCAGAGCTGCTGCACCAGCTTGCATTCCCACCAACAGTGGAGGAGGGTTCCCCTTTCTCCGCACCCTTGCCAGCCTCTGTTGTTTCCTGATTTGTTAATTTTAGCCACTCTGACTGGTGTGAGGTGGTATCTCATTGTGGTTTTGATTTGTATTTCCCTGATGCCAAGTGATGTTGAGCATTTTTTTCATGTGTCTATTGGCCATCTGGTGTCTTCTTTGCAGAAATGTCTGTTCATATCCTCTGCCCATTTCTTGATTGGATTATTTATTCTTTGGGTGTTGAGTTTGATAAGTTCTTTGTAGATTTTGTATACTAGCCCTTTATCTGATATGTCATTGTTGAATACTTTCTCCCATTCTGTCAGCTGTCTTTTGGTTTTGTTGACTGTTTCTTTTGCTGTTCAAGAGCTTTTGATCTTGATGAAGTCCCAATAGTTCATTTTTGCCCTTGCTTCCTTTGCCTTTGGCGATGTTTCTAGGAAGTAGTTGCTGTGGCTGAGGTCAAAGAGATTGCTGCCTGTGTTCTCCTCAAGGATTTTGATGGATTCCTTTCTCACATTGAGGTCTTTCATCCATTTTGACTCTATTTTTGTGTGTGCTGTAAGGAAATGGTCCAGTTTCATTTTCTGCATGTGGCTGTCCAATTTTCCCAACACCATTTGTTGAAGAGGCTGTCTTTTGTCCATTGGACATTCTTCTCTGCTTTGTCGAAGATTAGTTGACCATAGAGTTGAGGGTCTATTTCTGGGCTCTCTATTCTGTTCCATTGATCTATATGTTTGTTTTTGTGCCAGTACCATACTGTCTTGATGATGACATATTTGTCATCTTTGAATGACAGCTTTGAGGTCTGGAATTGTGATGCCACCAACTTTGGCTCTCTTTTTCAACATTCCTCTGGCTATTTGAAGTCTTTTCTGGTTCCATATAAATTTTAGAATTATTTGTTCCATTTCTTTGGGAAAAAATGATGGTTATTTTGGTAGGGATTGCATTAAACGTGTAGATTGCTTTAGGTAGCATAGCTGTTTTTATATTTGTTTTTCCAATCTGTGAGCATGGAACGAAAGATTTTCCATTTCTTTGTGTCTTCCTCAATTTCTTTCATGAATACTTTATCACTTACAAATTCTGTGCCTCTTTGGTTAGGTTTATTCCTAGGTATCTTATGATTTTGGGTGAAATTGTAAATGGGATCAACTCCTTAATTTCTCTTTCTTCTTTCTTGCTGTTGGTGTATAGAAATGCAACTGATTTCTATGCATTGATTTTATATTCTGACACTTTACTGAATTCCTGTACAAGTTCTAGCAGTTTTGGAGTGAGTCTTTTGGGTTTTCCACATAAAGTATCCTATCATCTGCAAAGGCTGAGAGTTTGACTTCTTCTTTGCTGATTTGGATGCCTTTTATTTCTTTTTGTTGTCTGATTGCTGAGGCTAGGACTTCTAGTACTATGTTGAATAGCTGTGGTGATAATGGACATCCCTGCTGTGTTCCTGACCTTAGGGGAAAAGCTTTCAGTTTTTCTCCATTGAGGATGATATTCGCTGTGGTGTTTTCGTAGATGGCTTTGATGATATTGAGATGTACCCTCTATCCCTACACTTTGAAGAGTTTTGACCAAGAAAGGATGCTGTACTTTGTCAAATGCTTTTTCAGCATCTATTGAGGGTATCCTATGGTTCTTTTTCTTTCTTTTATTAATGTATTGTATCACATTGATTGATTTGCAGATGTTGATCCAACCTTGTAGCCCTGGAATAAATCTCACTTGGTCGTGGTGAATAATCCTTTTAATGTGCTGCTGGATCCTATTGCTAGCACTTTGGTGAGAATTTTTGAATCTGTGTTCATCAAGGATATTGGTCTGTAATTCTCTTTATTGATGGGGTCTTTGTCTGTTTTTGGGATCAAAGTAATGCTGGCCTCATAAATTGAGTTTAGAAGTTTTCCTTCCTTTTCTATTTTTTGGAACAGTTTCAGGAAAACATGTATTAATTCTTCTTTAAATGTTAGGTAGAATTCCCCTGGGAAGCCATCTAGCCCTGGGCTCTTGTTTGTTGGGACATTTTTGAAGACTGCTTCAATCTCCTTACTGGTTATGGGTCCGTTCAGGTTTTCTATTTCTTCCTGGATTAGTTTTGGTAGTTTATACATCTCTAGGAATGCTTCCATTTCTTCCAGATTGTCAAATTTGTTGGCGTAGAGTTGCTCATAATATGTTCTTATAATTGTTTGTATTTCTTTGGTGTTGGTTGTGATCTCTCCTCTTTCATTCATGATTTTATTTTTTTGGGGGGTCCTTTCTCTTTTCTTTTTGATAAGTCTGGCCAGGGGTTTATCAGTCTTATTAATTCTTTCAAAGAACCAGCTCCTAGCTTTGTTGATTTGTTCTACTGTTCTTTTGGTTTCTATTTCATTGATTTCTGCTCTGATCTTTATTATTTCTCTTCTTCTGCTAGGTTTAGGCTTTCTTTGCTGTTCTTTCTCCAGCTCCTTTAGGTGTAGGATTATGTTGTGTATTTGAGACCTTTCTTGTTTCTTGAGAAAGGCTTGTATCGCTATATATTTTCCTCTGAAGACTGCCTTTGCTGTGTCCCACAGATTTTGAACAGTTGTGCTTTCATTATCATTTGTTTCCATGGATTTTTTTCAATTCTTCTTTAATTTCCTATTTGACCCATTCATTCTTTAGTAGGATGTTCTTTAGCCTCCATGTATTTGGGTTCTTTCCAACTTTCCTCTTGTGATTGAGTTCTAGCTTCAGAGCATTGTGGTCTTGTGGTCTGAAAATACGCAGGGAATGATCTCAATCTTTTGGTACTGGTTGAGACCTGATTTGTGACTCAGGATGTGATCTATTCTGGAGAATGTTCCATGTGCACTAGAGAAGAATATATATTCTGTTGCTTTGGGATGAAATGTTCTGAATATATCTGTGATGTCCATCTGGTCCAGTGTGTCATTTAAGGCCTTTATTTCCTGTTGATCTTTTGCTTGTATGATCTGTCCATTTCAGTGAGGGGGGTGTTAAGGTCCCCTACTATTATTGTATTATTTTTGATGTGTTTCTTTGATTTTGTTATTAATTGGTTTTTATAGTAGACTCCTCCCATGTTAGGGGCATAGATATTTAAAATTGTTAGATCTTCTTGTTGGACAGACTCTTTGAGTATGATATAGTGTCCTTCCTCATCTCTTATTGTAGTCTTGGGTTAAAATCTAATTTGTCTGATATAAGGATTGCCACTCCAGCTTTCTTTTAATGTCCATTAGCATGGTAAATTGTTTTCCACCCTGTCACCTTAAATGTGGAGGTGTCTTCGGGTCTAAAATGAGTTTCTTGTAGGCAGCATATTGATGGGTTTTGTTTTTTTAATCCATTCTGACACGCTGTGTTTTTTTATTGGGACATTTAGCCCATTTACATTCAGGATAACTATAGAAAGATATGAACTTAGTTCCATTGTATTGCCTGTAAGGTGACTGTTACTGTATATTGTCTCTGTTTCTTTCTGGTTTGTTACTTTTAGGCTCTCTCTTTGCTTAGAGGACCCCTTCAATATTTCCTGTAGGGCGGGTTTGGTGTTTACAAATTCTTTTAGTTTTTGTTTGTCTTGGAAACTTTATATCTCTCCTTCTATTTTCAGTGATAGCCTAGCTGGCTATAGTATTCTTGTGTGTTTGTTTTTCTCATTTAGTGCTCTGAATATATCATGCCAGTTCTTTCTGGCCTGCCAGGTCTTTGTGGATAAGTCTGCTGCCAATCTAATATTTTTACCATTGTATGTTACAGACTTCTTGTCCCAGGCTGCTTACAGGATTTTCTCTTTGTCACTAAGATTTGTAAGTTTCACTATTAGAGGATGGGGTCTGTACCTATTTTTATTGATTTTGAAGGGAATTCTCTGTGCCTCCTGGATTTTGATGCTTGTTTCCATTGCCATATTAGGGAAATTATCTGCAATAATTTGCTCCAATATATATTCTGCCCATCTCTTTCTTCTTCTGGAATCCCAATTATTCCTATATTGTTTTGTCTTATGGTATCACTTATCTCTTGAATTCTCCCCTCGTGGTCCAGTATTTGTTTGTCTCTCTTTTGTTCAGCTTCTTTATTCACCATCATTTGGTCTTCTATATCACTAACTCTCTCTTCTGCCTCATTTATCCTTGCAGTAAGAGCCTCCATTCTTGATTGTACCTCATTAATTCCTTTTTTAATTTCAGCTTGGTTAGATTTTAGTTCTTTAATTTCTCCAGAAGGGGCTTTTATTTCTCCAGACAATGTTTCTCTAATATCCTGCCTGCCTTTTTGGAGCCCAGCTAGCAGCTTGAGAATCATCATTCTGAATTCTACATCTGACATATTACCAATGTCTGTATTGATTAGGTCCTTGGCCGTTGGTTTTTCCTCTTGTTCTTTTTTTTTTGTGGTGAGTTTTTCTGTCTTGTCATTTTATTCAGATAAGAATATATGAATGAGAGAATAAAATACTAAAAGGGTGGCAAAGACCCCAGAAAAATGTACACTAACCAAATCAGAGGAGACTGCAAACTAGGGGGAGATGAAAGAGGGTAAAAAGAAATAAAAAAATATATAATATATAACATATCTCTCTATATGTTATATATCTATATATATATACTGGTGAATAGAACAGAGCCACCCACTTGATTTTGGGTGTATTTTGGTCTCCTAGAAGAAACTACCTCCCAAAATTTTAAAGAAAGACAACTTTATATATATACAAAAATAAGGGTAAACATGATGAATGGATAGAACATGACTATAAGGATGAAAATGAATAAAAATTCTAGAAAAAGGAATTGATAAAATAAGTTGGTTGGAAAAAGAAAGAAATGAAAGTGGAGATAATTTGCTCAAGCTGGAGCCTAGGGAAAAGCCATGTGCTAGATTTAGGATATATTTTGATCTATTAGAAGAAATTGTATCCCCAAAATTTTTTAGAAGAGAAAACCCTATATGCATACAAAAAATAAAGTTAGATACAATAAAGGATAAAATATGATTATAATAATGAAGGTTTGAAGATTTTTTTTTAGAAAAGTATTGTTAAGATAAACTAGTTAAAAAAATGTTAAAAGAGGAAAGAGGAGAAGTTAAAAACATTAGAATAAACATAAAACATAACACATTAGAAAAAAATAAAATTAAAAAAAATTAATTAACTTTGTAAGACTGAAGAATCATGGGGAGAAAGCCATGAATTCCATGCTTTGCTTTCGCCTCCCCTGAATTCCGCTGTTCTCCTTGATCAGTGAACTTGGTCTTGGCTGGATATTCTTGCTGATCTTCTGGGGGAGGGGCCTGTTGTAGTGATTCTCAAATGTCTTTGCCTGAGGTGGATTGTGCTGCCCTTGCCAGGGGCCAGGCTAAGTAATCTGCTTGGGTTCGCTCTCAGGAGCTTTTGTTCCCTGAACACTTTCAGTACAACTCTGGAGGATGGGAATGGAAATGGTGGCCTCCCAGTCTCTGGCCTGGAGGAGCTGAGAGCTCGGGTCCCCACTTCTCAGTGCACCCTGAGCGAAAAGGGACCCATCTCCCTGGTCTCTGGCAGCACTCTGGGCTCACCTGGCCTGTGACCAAGGGTTTCTGTCTCTGACACACAGCCCCAATTTGAGCCTCCAAACCCAGCAAATTCCTGCCTCCAGAGGAGGAAGGTGAGTCTCCCTGTATCTGCTACTTGTGGGTTCCCTTCTCAATGAGCAGTGGTCCGACTGTGCTGCAGATCACAGTTTAAGGTAAGCCCAAGCTGAGAGCTCATTCCTTGGCTCCATCTCTGTAGCTGGCTTTCCCGCTCTTATACCTACAAGCTCTGGCACACTCAGACACCCCAATCCTTCTGTGACCCCATGGGACCTGAGACCACACTGTCCCCATGAGGGCTCCACCCCCACTTAGCCTCTGGCGTGATGTCCCTCAGTGGGGAAGACTTTTAAAAGTTTGAAAGTTTGAATTTTGTGCTCCATTGCTCCACCACTTGCCGGGAGCTGGCCCCTTACCCCTGCAGTCTATCTTCCCATGGCTTTGGATTCACTTTTCTGCATGTCCTTTTAGAAAGTGGTCTATTTTAAGTTTCTAGAGTTGCTGCTCTTCTTCTCTTTGATCTCCTGATCTCAGCAGACTGTCAAGGTCTGAAGTACCTAAAAAGGTCATTGTAGTTAGTGGATCTGCTCTGAGCAGTGGCTCTCAAGGGCTCCTCAGCCTTTAGGTCCATCTCGAAGCCTCAGCCAGGGGGCAGGCATCTCACTGACCACACACATCTCAGACCCAAGGGAGCAGGAGTTCTGGGGGATGCAGTCTGGCCGGTGCCATGTTGGTGCTCTCCAGAGTCCATATCTTTATTGCCAGATCAAGTCAATAATCGATGTTTGCTTTCTGGATCTATGTATTTTGGTATGTCAGTTAGAAGACTTGGCCTCATGATTTTATGGTCACACTATCTATACAGATGTTTCTGGAGCATCAAGAGACCATATCACAGACAGAGGGTCTCACAGATCCCTTGCCAGCTTAGAGACTAGAATCCTCTGATTCCTTTCATATGGTTTATTATTATTATTACCAGTAGAATCATCATAATTCTACTTCTGTCAAAATATGTTCATTACAAATGAAATTTCTGTTCAGATCTTGACGCTCATGCCTAAAAGCAAAGATATTAGAATTAATGAGCATTTTTGCTGATGAAAAGAAAAATCACTGAAGGGTGATTGGACTTTGGCCTTTTAATGGGTTTGATATTCTTCTTTCATTAGGGTTGACAAGGGTATATCTGGCTCCCTCATGCTGTGTGCTGTGGCTTAAGAATATACTTTATGTGACATGAAGCTAGCTTTTCTTTCACAATAAAATAGTCCAGTAATCACAAATCCATATAAACAGACCTCCACTGAATGGCGAGTCTGACAGAGGGAGGGTGCCAATGTTGACCTTGTTAGCAGGTGGTAGAAAAGCTTTGGTTGGTTTATTAAAATGTCAGTGTAATTTGGTTTCAATGTTCCTTTCATGCAGTGGACATCAAGGATTTACAAAGAGCAAGCCCCCCCAGGGAACCCACTCTGGGAACTGGGTGACTCTGAAGGAATTGCAGGTGAAAACAAGCTCAACAGTGCTGGTAAGCAGGGAGCACAGGCATGGACACATTTTTACCTGTGGTTCCTGTGCACATGGATGGGCCCTGGAGCATACTGTAACAGAAGGGTCAGACGCTTACTCATGGGAAACACAATTAGGAGCCTCTGGGGCCTTGGGAGCTTGGACAATCTTGGGGAAAGTTTTCATACTGAGGACAGGCACTTTTTTTTTTTTTTTAATATCCCAAGGCCATGACATTATGGGAACCAGGGAGAAGAAGAATTGAGGTATCAAATTGAGGGGACCAGACTCCATCTGTCCCCATTCTGGGAACATGCTCTTCAGATGGACAGGATATGGGGCTGGTGGAAGCATAGTTCCCAGTGTGCTGCTTTTTGGTTTAGCGAGTTTCTATCAGAGGGCTGCAGACTCCCATACAAGCCTAACTGGCTTCTCTGAACTGGTTTTATTCACATATAACACCAACTGCGTGGGGTTTCCCCACACACCAGTCAATTCTCCAACAACTGTCTGATGACAATTCAATTTAATCTCAAACTAAGTAACCAGAGTTGGTGCAGAGCCTGCTGATTAGGAGCTCCATCCCGTGAGACTGCCTCCACGTCAATGTCAAGTCTTAGCTTGCCACTTCTGACCCCCTGGCTCTGTATTGGGGTTCCCGTAACACCATCTTCAGGTGTGACAATTTGCCAGAACAGCTTGGAAAACTCAGGAAAATACTACTTATATTTACTAGTTTATTACAAGGATGTTTTGAAGAGTAGAAATGAACAGCCAAACGAAGAGGGACATAGGGTGAGATCCAGAAGTGTCCTGAGTCCAGGAGCTTCTGTTGAGGTGTACCACCCTTCCAGCACATGTGTGTATTCACCAACCTGAAAGCTCTCTCTGCCCTGTTGTTTGGGGGTTTTTATGGAGGTTGCTTTATAGGCATAATTCATTAAATCATTGGCCATTTATGACTGAGTTCAATCTCTAGTGTTCTCCCCTCTCCAGAAGATGGGAGATGGGACTGAAAGTTTCTAGCATGTGATTAAGGTTTGTTTTTTTTCTGGTGAACAATCCCCATCCTGAAGCCACCCAGGAGCCCCCAGAATGAGTCCTTTCATTAGCACGCAAAAGACACTCTCATCACTCTGGAGAGTCCAAGCATTCTAGGAGCTGTGTGCCAGGAACCTGGGACAAAGACCAAATATTTATTTTTTATTACATCACAGACCTCATTAGCCAGTGGACCAAATAAAGTGGGGCCAAACTAGAGAGTCACTTGGGGAAGACACCATTGACAGCAAAATGTAAGTTGCAGGCTGTGCTATGGTACTGGGGTAGGACTGTCACCCTTGTGTCCCTGCCCTGTTTTGCAGTCCGTATTCAGCATCTACTATGTGCCAAGAATTTTCTTGGGCAATACAATGGAAATATACATCAACTAGATGTTCATCCAAGAGCTCCCAATATTGGAGGGAATGGCATACGAGCAACTGTACATACTATGTGTGGGAAGCCGTTTTCAGATCCTTCCAAAAGTGCTCTGGGAACACAGATGAGAAAGCAATTAATCATGCCAGGAGATTTGGGCAAGTTGTCACAGGGGACATAACATTTTCAGCGGGGCTGTGAAAAATGAGAATGATTTTACCAAGTAGAGGTGAAGGAAGTATATCCCAGGTGGAGGATACAGCAAAGACATTGTGTTGTAGATGTTTATTCAGGAGACAGTGAACAATCAGCCTGGTTATAACATAAAGTGTCTAACCAGGAGCAATCATTGTAGTCAAGATTAATCAAGCACTTATTATATGCTAGGGACTTTTTTATGCATATGAGTTTATTTCATCCTGAAAACAATCCCATGAAGCAGTTACTAGTGTTATCTCCATTTTATACAGGAAGACATAGAGGCCTAGAGAAGTTAGAAAAGTTTCCTAAAGTTGTAACCTAGGGCCTGGAGCCAGGATTAGAGAGCAAATAGGCTCTAATTGACTAGAAAGACAGATTATAGGACTTTATATCTCAAGCCACAGGCTTATTCTTAATCTCTGTCCCTTCCAGAATTCTCTGATGTAGTCTACAGTTTGATCTATTTGGATGCAGGAAGAATATTATTGAATTTTCTATTTGTTTTGACTCATCTTTTTTATGATTATTTTGATGTGTTTCCTAATATACCCACAATGTTAGTGCCTTAGAACATGAATATAATTCATAAATAATAGGCATAGGTTTAAAGACCAGTGGCCTAGGGCAGTAATTTTCATGTGGGTTTCCTGACCAGCAGCATCAGCCTCACCAGGCAACTGGTTAGAAATGCAAATTTCCCAGCCCTACCATGGACTTGCTGGATCAGATGCTCCCAGAGTAGGGCCCAGCCATGTGTATTCTCATAGATTGCCTGAGTGAGGCTGATGGGTCTAGGCGATGCAATTGTTAAGGTGAAATGTGAGGTAAGAACAATAATTCTAGTTGGAATGAAAAAAAAAATGAGATCCCAGAAGCATGGAATTCCTTAAAAGATCATTAAAATCGTCATGCTAAGGACTGAGCAGAGTCAGGGTCAAGTAAGATAAGTGGATTTCAGACACATTTAAAGAGACAGATTAAGTATGACTGAATTTGGGGGTGAGGAAGAGGGAGTTAAATCCAGATGTGACAGCCCAGATTCTAATACACAGCATTGCTGAGTCTGTGTGTGCCTCTATCTCAGGGTGAGTCCGAGTGTGTGATGGCCAGAGCTGACAATGAAGGGTCCTATCTAATTTGAAGTGTGTGGAAGGATTCAAGATGAGCAGGTAGTTGGAGATTTAGACTTTCAAACTCAGAAGAGACATGAGATTTGGAAATGCATATTCGAGAGAGAATAGCATCTGTATAACAGTAGAGACACGGGACATGGATAAAGTGAAGAACTTCTAGCTTACCTAAAATGATATTTGAGTCAAAATTATCTATAGAGAATGAGGGGGCATGGATGAAAGAGGGACCTAAAACTGAAAACAGGGGCTGATGCTCAGAGCAACTTATGTGGGAAATAGGAGGAAGAAGCAGAGCACGAGAGGAAACTAACACATATGGATTGGCACACTGGCCTCCAAGAGCATGTGGGCCCATGGCAGGTGCTACACACAAGCCAGGTAGCTGGAGAAGCCTGTGAGCTAAGTGCCTACAGTGTGGGCTCAAAATCAGGGGTTTCTAACCTTTTGGAGCCATTGGACCCCTTTGGTAGTCTCAGTGAGCTTATGAATCCTTTCTCAGAATGTTTTCAAATACATAAACTAAAGCACATAGTGTTAAAAATTGGGCTCCCAGCTCAGCAGGGTGTCTGCTTCTCCCTCTCCCTCTGTCTCTCCCTCTGCTTGTGCTCTCTGTCTCTCTCAAATGAATAAATAAAGCCTTAAAAAACAAGGAAGCAAATTATGATAAAATATTTTCAGAACATTAAGAGAAAATTTGTGGTATAGCAGGGTATATATTATACTAACATACATATATATGTACTTATTTATTTAAAAAGATTATTTATTTAATTAGAGAGTAAGAGTGTAAGTTGGGGGGATAGAGGGAAAGAGAGAGAAAGAATCTCAAGCAGCTTCTGCATTGCAAGCAGCCTCTGTGCTGAGCACAGAGCTAATGCGGGGGTAGATCTCACGACCCTGAGATCATGACCTGAGCTGAAATTAAGAGTCTTGGTTAACTGATTAACCAACGCTTAACTGACTGAGCCACCCAGTTGCCCCTACATATATGTCTTTATTAATGCATTAAATAATGAGTGAGATTCAAAACCCTAAAGTCAAAGTTGTGATGAGTATAAGTGATAATTTGAGTTATCTCTAACAACAGTTAAGTGATGTGAAAATACTGGTGATTAACTGGTGATAAAAATCAGATACTTTTAATATTTTTCTGTTTTGGTATCTGCACTCATAATTAAAGTTACTGCTAAATTCAGTTAAAGGTTAGGGAGAATAAGTAATTTTTTCCCCCATGAACATACATGGACCCCCTGAATTCTATCCATGGACTCCATGAGGGTATGGAGACTCTAAGTGAGGAATTCCAGTACTAAATGAACAGACAGAAGTGTGCGCATTTACCCACATATATACATGGTCACGAATCTGTTTACAGATAGGAATTAATCTTCTGGATCAATTTTTACATGCCTTGTTCAAGGGAAATTTTGTTTGAAAGACGTAGATGTTTTAGATATAAAGTAATTTGGGTGCATTTAGCCCCTATGGAGGACCACTGAGGACAAATCACTTTGTCTTACTCCAGAATCATTATTCTTGGTAACCTGTCTTCAACTAGAATGTTGGTTAGTGTATCTGGACAGTAATTCTCCAGTGTTTTCACCCTACTTCTGATGTTTTAGTCAGAAGTGACAAAATTTGTAATGCTTGCTATCTATTGATGCTTTTGTAAGATTATGACAGTTTGATAAAAACAGTTACATGTTATTTTGCTAATTTTGTGAAATTAGAAGAAACTTAGATATATGATTCAAATCTTACATTTTGTTGGTGAGGAAATTTGGACACACAAAGAGAAAGAGACTGTTTTTGCTACGTAACACATTTCCTCAAATTCAGCAGCTTAAATGAGAAATCATTTTATTTTTTTCCCCTCACAGTTTTGTGGGTCAAAAACTTAGGGCTTATCCAGCGGGACAGTTTTTAAATTCTATATGGCCCTGACTGAGGTCACTCTGTGATATTCATCTGGTGAGTTGGCTGGTCCAGAGGGACTAAGAGAGCTTTGTGTTGTGTCTGATCCTCAAGGCAGAGAGCTGGAGGACTGTGCTAAGTCAGAATGTTCCCTGGAAAGCCTACCCGCATGGTGGATCATGGCTCCCAGAAAACGTTGATGGAGGCCCAGGTGAAAGCTTTAAGGCTTCTTATGATCAATTCTCAAGAACTCCAAGATGTCAATTCTGCAGCATTCTATGGTCAAACAGGTAACCAAGGTCAGCTCAGATGAAAAAGGATGAATATGAGATTGCACCCTTCAAGGGGAAGAGTATCAAACTGTGAACGTCCTTTGCCTACCACAAACCATTTATATTTCCCCCCACTTACAAACATATTTACCACCTCCCAGGGCTCTCAGAATCCTCATTCAATTCTAGCATCAGGCTTAGGCTGAGGTCCAGGGTCTTGTTATATGAAAAAAGTCTAGAGGGGCACCTGGGTGGCATCAGTCAGTCAAATATCTGACTGTTGATCTCAGCTCAGGTCTTGATCTCAGGGTCATGAGTTCAAGATCCATGATGTGCTCTACACTGGGCCTGGAGCCAACTTTTAAAAAAAGAGAGAAAAAAAGAAGTCTAGAAACAAATGAGATTATTCACGGTGGTTTCTTTGAGTATGTCTCCATGTGAAGATATGTTAAACAAAGAGACAAGTTATCTGCCTCTTCACAGCCAATAGACAATGGTGATATAGGGACAGTAGAAATATAAGAGACATTCACACCCAATCAGGGGAAAATGGGAGGCACATAGCAGTCACTGGTCTAGACCTGTTCAGAAAGACCCCTAATTATAAAAACTCGTTCAGAGAGCCTGCTAATTATAAAATGGGGACATGTTGGCATTTCCTTGATGGGGCCAGTATTCCTCCCTGAGAATGGGTCTCCATTCTTTGTTCTCTGGGCTCTTGGTTTTACCCTGAGTCATCTTTTCTTTTTTTTTTAAATTTTTTATAAACATATAATGTAACCCCACCATCCTCTCCCAACACACCTCCCCCCCCCCCGCCCCCCTCAGTTTGTTTTATGACATTAAGAGTCTCTTTTGGTTTGTCTTCCTCCCGATCCCATCTTGTTTCATTTATTCTTTTCCTAACCCCTTAACCCCCGCCCCCATTGCATCTCCACTTCCTCATATCAGGGAGATCATATGATAGTTGTCTTTCTCTGATTGACCTATTTCCCTAAGCATAATACCCTCTAGTTCCATCCATGTCGTTGCAAATGTCAAGATTTCATTTCTTTTGGTGGCTGCATAGTATTCCATTGTATATATATACTACATCTTCTTTATCCATTCATCTGTTGATGGACATCTAGGTTCTTTCCATAACTTGGCTATTATGGACATTGCTCCTATAAACATTCGGGTGCACATGCCCCTTCGGATCACTACATTTGTATCTTTAGGGTAAATACCCAGTAGTGCAATTGCTGGGTCATAAGGTAGTTCTAATTTCAACTTTTTGAGGAATCTCCATGCTGTTTTCCAGAGTGGTTGCACCAGCTTGCATTCCCACCAACAGTGTAGGAGGGTTCCCCTTTCTCCACATCCTCGCCAGCATCTGTCATTCCCTGACTTGTTAATTTTAGCCATTCTGACTGGTGAGAGGTGGTATCTCATTGTGGTTTTGATTTGTATTTCCCTGATTTCACTTTTTCATGTGTCTGTTGGCCATCTGGATGTCTTCTTTGCAGAAATGTCTGTTCATGTCCTCTGCCCATTTCTTGATTGGATTATTTGTTCTTTGGGTGTTGAGTTTGCTAAGCTCTTTATAGATCTTGGATACTAGCCATTTATCTGATATGTTGTTTGCAAATGTCTTCTCCCATTCTGTCAGTTGTCTTTTGGTTTTGTTAACTGTTTCCTTTGCTGGGCAAAAGCTTTTGATCTTGATGAAGTCCCAATGGTTCATTTTTGCCCTTGCTTCCTTTGCCTTTGGCATTGTTCCTAGGAAGAAGTTGCTGCGGCTGAGGTCGAAGAGGTTGCTGCCTGTGTTCGCCTCAAGGATTTTGATGGATTCCTTCCTCACATTGAGGTCCTTCATCCATTTTGAGTCTATTTTTGTGTGCGGTGTAAGGAAATGGTCCAATTTCATTTTTCTGCATGTGGCTGTCCAATTTTCCCAACACCATTTGTTGAAGAGGCTGTCTTGTTTCCATTGGACATTCTTTCCTGCTTTGTCGAAGATTAGTTGACCATAGAGTTGAGGGTCTATTTCTGGGTTCTCTATTCTGTTCCATTGATCTATGTGTCTGTTTTTGTGCCAGTACCATACTGTCTTGATGATGACAGCTTTGTAATAGAGCTTGAAGTCTGGAATTGTGATGCCACCAACTTTGGCTTTCTTTTTCAATATTCCTTTGGCTATTTGAGGTCTTTTCTGGTTCCATATAAATTTTAGGATTATTTGTTCCATTTCTTTGAAAAAATTGGATGGGATTTTGATAGGCATTGCATTAAATATGTAGATAGCTTCAGGTAGCGTAGACATTTTCATAATATTTGTTCTTCCAGTCCATGAGCATGGAACATTTTCCCATTTCTTTGTGTCTTCCTCAATTTCTTTCATGAGTATTTTATAGTTTTCTGAGTATAGATTCTTTGCCTCCTTGGTTAGGTTTATTCCTAGGTATCTTATGGTTTTGGGTACAATTGTAAATGGGATCGACTCCTTAATTTCCCTTTCTTTTGTCTTGCCATTGGTGTACAGAAATGCAACTGATTTCTGCACATTGATTTTATATCCTGACACTTTACTGAATTCCTGTATGAGTTCTAGCAGTTTTGGAGTGGAGCCTTTTGGGTTTTCCACATAAAGTATCCTATCATTTGCAAAGAGTGAGAGTTTGACTTCTTCTTTGCTGATTCGGATACCATTAATTTCTTTTTGTTGTCTGATTGCTGAGGCTAGGACTTCTAGTACTATGTTGAATAGCTGTGGTGATAGTGGACATCCCTGCTGTGTTCCTGACCTTAGGGGAAAGTGTTCAGTTTTTCTCCCATTGAGACTGATATTCGCTGTTTTTTATAGATAGGTGGCTTTGATGATATTGAGGAATGCACCCTTTATCCCTACACTTTGAGGAGTTTTGATCAAGAAAGTTTGCTGTACTTTGTCAAATGCTTTTTCAGCAGATATTGAGAGTATCATATGGTTTTTGTTCTTTTATTAATGTATTTTAATCACATTGATTGATTTGTAGATGTTGAACCAACCTTGCAGCCCTGGAATAAATCCCACTTGGTCGTCATGAATAATCCTTTTAATGTACTGTTGGATCCTATTGGCTAGTATTTTGGTGAGAATTTTCGCATCTGTGTTCATCAAGGATATTGGTCTGTAATTCTCTTTTTTGATGGGATCATTGTCTGGTTTGGGGATCAAGGTGATGCTGGCCTCATAAAATGAGTTTGGAAGTTTTCCTTCCATTTCTATTTTTTGGAACAGTTTCAGGAGAATATGTATTAATTCTTCTTTAAATGTTAGGTAGAATTCCCCTTGGGAAGCCATCTAGCCCTGGGCTTTTGTTTGTTTGGAGATTTTTGATGACTGTTTCAATCTCCTTACTGGTTATGGGCCTATTCAGGTTTTCTGTTTCTTCCTGGCTCAGTTTTGGCAGTTTATATGTCTCTAGGAAAGCATCCATTTCTTCCACATTGTCAAATTTGTTGGCATAGAGTTGCTCATAATATGTTTTTATAATTATTTTTATTTCTTTTGTTTTGGTTGTGATCTCTCCTCTTTCATTCATGATTTTATTTATTTGGGTCCTTTCTCTTTTCTTTTTGATAAGTCTGGCCAGGGGTTTATCAATCTTATTAATTCTTTCAAAGAACCAGCTCCTGGTTTCGTTGATTCATTCTGTTGTTTTTTTGGTTTCTATTTCATTGATTTCTGCTCTGATCTTTATTATTTCTTTTCTCCTGCTGGGTTTAGGCTTTCTTTGTTATTCTTTCTCGAGCTCCTTTAGGTGTAGGGTTAGATTGTGTATTTGAGACCTTTCTTGTTTCTTGAGAAAGGCTTGTATCGCTATATATTTTCCTCTCAAGACTGCCTTTGCTGTGTCCCACAGATTTTGGACTGTTGTGTTTTCATTATCATTTGTTTCCATGATTTTTGCAATTCTTCTTTAATTTCCTGGTTGACCCATTCATTCTTTAGAAGGATACTGTTGAGTCTCCGTGTATTTGGGTTCTTTCCAACTTTCCTCTTGTGATTGAGTTCTAGCTTGAGAGCACTGTGGTTTGAAAATATGCAGGGAATGATCCCAATCTTTTGATACTGGTTGAGAAATTTATGACCCAGGATGTGATCTATTCTGGAGAATGTTCCATGTGCACTAGAGAAGAATGTGTATTCTGTTGCTTTGGGATGGAATGTTCTTGAATATATCTGTGATGTCCATCTGGTCCAGTGTGTCATTTAAGACCTTTATTTCCTCGTTGATCTTTGCTTGGATGATCTGTCCATTGCAGTGAGGGAGTGTTAAAGTCCCCTACTATTATTGTATTATTGTCAATGTGTTTCTTTGATTTTGTTATTAATTGATTTACATAGTTGGCTCTTCCCATGTTAGGGGCATAGATATTTAAAATTGTTAGATCTTCTTGTTGGACAGGCCCTTTGAGTATGATATAGTGTCATTCCTCATCTCTTATTATAGTCTTTGTCTTAAAATCTAATTGATCTGATGTAAGGATTGCTACCCCAGCTTTCTTCTGATGTCTATTAGCATGGTAAAGTGTTTTCCACTCCCTCACTTTGAATCCGGACGTGTCTTCGGGTCTAAAATGAGTTCCTTGTAGGCAGCATATTGATGGGTTTTGTTTTTTTATCTATTCTGAAACCCTGTGTCTTTTGATGGGGGCATTTAGCCCATTTACATTCAGGATAACTATTGAGAGCTATGAATTTAGTGCCATTGTATTGCCTGTAAGGTGATTGTTACTGTATATTGTCTCTGTTCCTTTCTGATCTACTACTTTTAGGGTCTCTCTTTGCTTAGAGGACCCCTTTCAATATTTCCTATAGAGCTGGTTTGGTGTTTGCAAATTCTTTCAGTTTTTGTTTGTCCTAGAAGCTCTTTATCTCTCCTTCTATTTTCAGTGATAACCTAGCTGGATATCGTATTCTTGGCTGCATGTTTTTCTCGTTTAGTGCTCTGAATATATCATGCTTGTTCTTTCTGGCCAGGTCTCTGTGGATAAGTCCACTGCCAATCTAATATTTTTACCATTGTATGTTACAGATTTCTTGTCCTGGGCTTCTTTCAGGATTTTCTCTTTGTCGCTAAGACTTGTAAATTTTACTATTAGATGACGGGGTCTGTACCTATTTTTATTGATTTTGAGGGGGATTCTCTGCACCTCCTGGATTTTGATGCTTGTTCCCTTTGCTATATTAGGGAAATTCTCTACGATAATTCTCTCCAATATACCTTCTGCTCCCCTCTCTCTTTCTTCTTCTCCTGGAATCCCAGTTATTCTAATGTTGTTTCGTCTTATGGTATCACTTATCTCTCGAATTCTTCCCTCGTGGTCCAGTAGTTGTTTGTCTCTCTTTTGCTCAGCTTCTTTATTCTCTGTCATTTGGTCTTCTATATCACTAATTCTTTCTTCTGCCTCATTTATCCTAGCAGTAAGAGCCTCCAATTTTGATTGCATCTCATTAATAGCTTTTTTTATTTCAACTTGGTTAGATTTTAGTTCCTTTTTTTCTCCAGAAAGGGATTTTATTTCTCTGGACAGGGTTTCTCTAATATCTTCCATGCCTTTTTCGAGCCTGGCTAGAACCTTGAGAATCATCCTCCTGAACTCTAGATCTGACATATTACCAATGTCTGTATTGATTAGGTCCCTAGCCTGTGGTACTGCATCCTGTTCTTTTTTGTTTGTGGTGAGTTTTTCCACCTTGTCATTTTGTCTAGATAAGAATATATGTAGGAGTAAATGAAATACTAAAAGGGTGGCAAAGATCCCAGGAAAATTTGCTTTAAACAAATCAGAAGAGACCCCAGAAGGGGGGGGGGGGGGGAGTAAGGGTGTAAGAACAAGTTAAGAAAAGAAAAAAAAATTTAAAAAGAACACAAATAAAGAAAAAATATAAAAAAAGAAAAAAATATATATATATTAGACTGGTGACTAGAACAGGGTCACCCACTTAATTTTGGGAGTATTTTGGTCTCTTAGAATAAACTACCTCCCCAAATTTTAAAGAATGAAAAACATATATAAGGGTAAACACAATGAAGGGATGGAATATAAGTATAAAGATGAAAAACAAAATTTTTTAAAAAAAATTTCTAACAAAGAAGTTGATAAAGTAAGTTGGTTGGGAGAATAAAAAAAAAAAAAGAAAGTGGCGAGAACTTGCTTGGGCTGGAGACTAGATCAAGCCCAGTGCTAGATTTAGGGTGTATTTTGATCTATTAGAAGAAGTTGTACCCCAATTTTTGAAGAAAAAATCCTATGTGTATACAAAGAATAAAAGATACAGTGAAGGATAAAATATGATTATAATAATGAAGGTTCAAAAAAGATTTTTTTAAAGAAAGGTATTAAGATAAAGTAGTTAAAAAATGTTAAAAGAGGAAAGGGTAAACGTTAAAAAAATTAGTAGAAGAGAAAAAAAACTTAAAAAAATGAATTAACTTTGTAAGACTAAAGATTCATGGGGAGAAAGCTGTGAATTCCATGTTTTGCTTTCTCCTCCTCTGGAATTCTGTTGTTCTCCTTGGTAAGTGAACTTGGTCTTGGCTGGATTTCTTGTTGATCTTCTGGGGGAGGGGCCCGTTGTAGTGATTTTCAAGTGTCTTTGCCCCAGGCGGAATTGTACCACCATTACTAGGGGCCAGGCTAAGTAATCTGCTAAGGTTTGCCTTTCAGAGCTTTTGTTCCCTGAACACTTTCTGTAGAGTTCCGGAGGGTAGGAATGAAAATGGCGGCCTCCCAATCTCTAGCTCGGAGGATCCGAGAGCTCAGGGCCCCCGCACTCTTCAGTGCACCTTCAGAGAAAATCACGCAATCACTCCCATCTCCCTGGCCTCTTGCTGTGTCCGAGGTCACACAGCCTGTGACCAAGCATCTCTGTCTCTGGCACACAGCCCCGCCTGGAGTCTCCGAATCCCGCAGATCCCTGAGCTCTTCCAGGTCGGAGTCTCCCTGGATCTTGTGGGGACCCCACATACAGAGACTGGCCTGTGTCATGGATTACATTTCAAGGTAACCCCGAGTTGAGAGCTCACTCCTCGGCTCTGTCTCCATAGCTGGCTTCCCCGCTCTAATACCTGTGAGCTCTGTGACACTCAGACACCCCCGATCCTTCTGTGACTCCACGGGACCTGAGGCCACGCTGTCCCCGTGAGGTCTTCACCCCGGTTTAGCCTCTGGAGCGATGTCCATCCGTGGAGCAGACTTTTAAAAGTCCTGATTTTGTGCTCCATTGCTCGGCCGCTTGCTGGGAGCCTCCCCCTCCCCCTGCAGTCTATCTTCCCGTCGCTTTGGATTCACTTCTCCGAATGGTCCTACCTTTCAGAAAGTGGTCGATTTTCTGTTTCTAGAATTGCTGCTCTTCTCTTCGATCTCCTGTTGGATTCGTAGGTGTTCAGAATTGTTTGATAAGCTATCTAGCTGATCTCCTGCTACCTGATGTCGTCTCAGCCCGCTACTTTTCCGCCATCTTGACTCCTCCCCCCAAGTCATCTTTTCTTTTACACAACAAGTAGCCTGTGTTTTCAGCTGAGTCGTTTTCTCCGTCTGCTTCCTTTGTGAGCACAGAGGTATCTTTTCATTTTGGACAGTGTGTCTAGCTAACTACTTCTGTATGTACAGTTCTCTTAAAAACTTCAGTGTTGGGTGCCTGGGTGGTTCAGTTGGTTAAGCATCTGCCTTTGGCTTAGGTCATGATCCTGGAGTCCCAGGATAGAGTCCCATATCAGGCTCCCTGCTCAGCATGAAGTCTGCTTCTCCCTCTGACACTCCCCCCTCTTGTGTTCTCTCTCTCTCTCATTCTTTCTCTCTCTCTCTTTCCAAAAAATAAATAAAATCTTTAAACAAACAAACAAACAAACAAAAACTTAAGTGTTTGCATGACTTTTGGGGGGGTTAATTCCATTAGAGAAACGTCACACTCACAGTTACCTTCCAGAGACGCTTCTCTCTAGTTTGCTGTGACACAGGGTGCTGTGGGACAAAGCCTTCATGATTCTGGAAGCCTTTACATTTGGACTAAAAATTTTACAGTATTTTATCCTTAAGATTTTTAAAGGCTCTTCCCTACCCCCTGCCTTTTTTTAAAGAGGGTCCACTGGTATAAACTTAAGATTCCTAGAAATCCTGCTGGGAAAATCCTTAAGTCTTACTGAGTCTTAATAAAAGTCTTATAGAAACACCTTTAAGGATATTTACCCTCAGACCTTTTTTTTTTTTCCTCCCCACTTTGATATTATTTCACCATCCAGAGATACTGAGACTGGGAAACATTTTTGTTTTGGAAAAAAGTCCTGGCTTCTTTATATTCCCTCTAAATTCTGCATGAAACATAACATTTTCTTGTTTGATCTCATCCCTCTCCATCAGTATTTTATCACACAGAGTCAAAAGAAACCAGCTGCTACTTTTGATATGCTGTCTGGAAATCTCTTTAGCCAGATCTGATGGTTCCTTAGATACTTAAAAAATGTTTTTTATTTTTGTTTTAAAGATTTTATTTATTTGTTAGAAAGAGAGATAGAGAGAAATCGATCAGAGGGAGAGTGAGAGGGAGCTGCAGACTCCCCAGTGAGCAGGGAACCATGATGGGATACTTGATCCCAGGACCCTGAGATTGTGACCTGAGCCAAAGGCAGATGCTTAACCTGCTGAGCCACCCAGTCACCCACTGAGATACTTTTTCTTTTTGCTATATTACAATGAGCAACAGCTTCAGGGAACTTTTTACCACTGGATCTTTCCTCCAGCCTCCAGAAACATCTTCCTGCTGCCCTTTGCACTTTACCAATAGTCTCCAGGCTCTTTTACCTTTCACTCACTTCTAGGCTCCAAAGCCAATGCCATGTGCCTTCGGGTTATGTTATGATAGTATCCCACTTCTAGCACAGAATTTGGTTTCAGTTACCTATTATTGTATTACAGGTGACTCTAAAATTTGATAGCTTACAGTGGTAATGATTTTATTATATGTTATAGTGTTATGTTTCAAAAATTCAAGAAGGCCTCAGTTGATTCTTGTGTTCTACATGATGGTCAGCTGAGTCATCCCACCCACCGTGTTTAGTTGACAGAGGGGCTGGTCTGGAGGGGCTAAGATAAACTTACTCAAGCTGATTAGTGAAATGGCTGGGATTGGAACCCAGTCTTCCAGCTCCTACTGCAGAGAGCTTTTCTTCTACATCAGGGATCAAATCTATCTTTGACTTTTCTGTTGCAGGAAGAGCTCTCAGGCTTATATTTAAACCTTTAGGAGGTGAGAAAGAGGAGATTTCCTTCGTGGACAGGGAATCATCCTAGACATCCTTGAATCTCTGTGTATTCTGTGGGATGTTCTGGATTGCCATGCTTTTCAGATGCTCTTCCATGTTGGTAACACTCTTGGGAATAATAAATAAATATGACTTTTTTTTCTCATTTTGGCCTCACTGTCTGAGTGACAAGGCTTTCCATTATAACTGATTTTTAATTCACTAAGCTCTTTTCTGCCTAACCAGCCTTTCTGATGACCAGCCAAGCTTCTTATATCCATGTTTCCCAAATATTATAACTGGGGCTGTCCAGGAAGGGACTGTTACCCTTGACCCTAGAAATAGGGTTTATAGTCAGGATGTCAAGGCTTCAACATCAAGTCCTGTTCTCAACTTGTACTGAGATTTATAGAACTCCCAAGCCCATCCTTCCTATTTAGTTGACTGAATCTGTAGTTTTGCACCCAGATTCTCTTTTGGTTTATTTTGCCTTTGTCTATTTTTGTGTGATTGGAGTCCATCTTGTTCTCATTCCATCAGGTATAAGATGGGGACTATTTTAAAATAGCGATAAAAGCACATCAGAAATCTTTTGGCAGGAAGGATTAATGTGGATTTTTTGGGAAAAAAGATCAGTTTACCTTGCTAAAAAACACAATGAGTAGAGGAAAAATGAATCAGAAGAATAAAAAAAAAAAGACACAGGACATTATCTCGAGCAAAATGGACATGAAACACAAATTACAAAGCAAATACTGTGCACAATTATTGACCAAAAAGGAGAGAGGCTAGGTTTAGAAAACAAATATTTTTCAATACAGACACATACAAATCCAGAAGGCATTTTAATGTTCTGTTTTTTTTTTATCATCTATGCCAGGAGAATTTATGATTAGAACATTCTTCATGATTTTTAGAATTAATAATAAAAAATGGAGCATGACATATTAAATGAGAATTCTGTTTTCTACAATGCACTTGGCAATAGACACCCAGATAGTCCCAACCAGCAGTGAGGAAATGGAAGCTCAGGAACCCCCACATTTAGCTTTCTATCTCTTTTTAAAGAACTAACACTCAACAACCCATGGGCTCAGATAAGCTCAGATTAGTATGGGCAGTTTAAGAGTTTAAATGGTCAAGTTACCTAAACTGATACATAATAAGTTTTTTAAGAATGCTAGTTACTCCAAAAGTAGAGCATTTTCCTCAGGAAAATGGTTTTATGAGGCCATATTGTATAATATGTTATATGTGGACATGCCATACATATCTCTAACTAGGCCTTCACATTGAAGGGGGAGACTGGAGACATGTCAGACCAGTAATCCAAAGAGTGCTTCATTCTTGTTTTGATCCAAGTGTACAGAAAAGATCTTCATCTGACTAGATTATTATATTATACTGGCTCATCTGAGAATTTGAGACTATTCTATAAAGTTGTGGCATGAAGTGCTGTGAGGCCCCTTGGTGCATTGGTGATGACGTGGGCTTCAGAGAGATCGAGAAACCTATCCAAAGTCGCACCACCAGCCAGTGTTGGAGCAGGGGCTGAACCCACTCACTGCATTCTTAAATTTGAATTTTCAAATCTGGACCTCTCCCCAGGCATACAAACATAGCATTCATTGTCTAAAAATCTGATGTGTCTCTTCATTTTTTTTTCCTTTTCTTTCATAGGGTTTGTATTTTCATTACTTCTCATTTACTCATTTGTTCATTTGGTTAGCAAATATTTGAGTGGATGCTGTATGTTGGCATGTTTTCTGCTCTGAGTGATACAGCATGTATGGAATTTATATTCTACTTGGAAGGATAGATAAAGAGAGAAGAAAGAGAAAGGGAAACAGCAAGAGAAAGAAAGAAAGAAAGAAAGATGAAAGAAAGAAATGGAAAGAAAGAAAGGTAGAATAGAAGGAAGGGAAGGAGGGAGGGAGGGAGGGAGGGAAAGGGGTTAAGCATGCTAGGAGTAGCTTTTTGGGCTAATGGACAGAGGAACAAGTTCTCTAATACAAAGTAACTTTGGAACACAGATGTGAAGGAAGCAAGGAGCCAGGCAGGGCAGGCTTCATGGGTATATGACCTATGCAGTGGTACAGGGCATCACACTTGGTTTACTGCTCTACTGTCACCATCTTGAGATTCTTAATGATTTTTTTTAACAAAATACATTTTCATTTTATACTCGGCCCAACAGGCTGTGCAGCTGGTCCTGGACCAGGAATGAGCTATGTGATAATTGAGGAAAGAGATCTGCAGGCAAAAGACACCAGTGAACACACAGGGGCTAAAATGAACAAGGAACAGAAGGCGAGTCAACTGGAATGGGTCAGGAAGAAGGGAGAGTGGCAGGAGGCAACATCGGCGAGGTGGGCGGGGTGCCACAAAAGGGCCCTTGTAGGGACTTTGGCTGCCACTCGGAGATGGGAAAGCCATTGACCAAAACAGTGACATTATTCGACCTTCATTTAAAAACAGTTATCCTGGATTTCAGCTATTCGGCTATTATAAGAATACAGTGTAAGATTTACCTATTTCCCAAAATAGGCTAATGGCAATTTTACCAAAATTAGTTCCATAACTTAGAAGGAAGCTTTTTCATTTTTTTAAAAAAAATCAAAATGTTAAACAAACATATTAAAAACTTCATGAATGTGACAAATGATCAACTCTCAATGGTTATACAGACTAAGTCTTTTTAAAAATTTATTCCTTTCCTAAATGGTTTCAATTTTTAGATCCTTACAGCTGTAATTCCCAACCACAAATATTCATGTCCACAGAAATATCCTTTTCTTTATCTAGTTTTACTAGAAGGACCATACATATCCTAGAGAATGTTTAATCTTCTGCTATACTTCAGTTCCCTCCCTTGAGAAAGAGAAGAAAAAAAAATCATGTTCCATTGTTGAATAACACCACTATTTCATGAAAGAAGATGTTTCTGCCAAATGTCCCAAGGAAAGAATCTTAATCAATTCTAATGCTGGTTGGAGCATTTCTTTCCAAAAAAATTAAAAATTACAAGTTCAGAAATGAAATCTGAAGATTATTCAGTGTTAAATATGTGGAATTAAAAAAAAAAAGAAATTTGATATAAAGCATGAAAAAGAAAATTCAGAGCTGCCAAGGGAAATTCTAGAGTGAATTCAAGCTTTATATTTGTAGTTGTAGAAGTACCTTTGTAATCTGGGGTCCAAGCATGCCTGACAAATTTGATGGGAAATTCTTAAGAGAAAAATAATAGTCCCTCACCAATGTCCTGGGCATGAACAATCCTTCCAGCAAAGTCACAGGTGCTTTTGTATCTTTTCTCTCACTTCATCCTCACCATTTCTGAAATGAGTAAGGTAGGTTTTATTTTAATGTGCAGATGAGGAAATAGAAAGTAAAGAATTTAAATAGGAAGCTCAAGGTCAATAGCAAAGTAGCAACAACAGGAATCTGTATGTCTTGACTCAGTTCAGTATTCATTCCACATCCTCGTATGTGTTCCTTTCATGCTAAGGAGATGAGTGGGAATGGATGTGTTTAGTAAAAGTAGGCCTAAATGTGCCTGCTGTACAATGGTCACTGATGGGGGCACAAGGAATAAAAAGACATAGGAAACACACACATGGTTAAAAGGGTATGTGCTATGGTGAGTGCTGTGAAATGTGTAAACCTGGCGATTCACAGACCTGTACCCCTGGGGATAAAAATACATTATATGTTTATTTAAAAATTTTTTTTAAAAATTGGACTTCTTCACAATTAAAAACTTGTGCTTTGCAAAAATACTGTTAAGAAAATGAAAAGATGTGCCACGGACTGAGAGAAAATATTGGCAAAATACAAAAGTCTCATATGCAGAACATAGAAATTACTTTGCAAATTTAATAATGAGAAGATATCTAACCCAATTAAACATGGAAAATATTCAGACATTTGGATGGACATATCACCAAAAAATGGTGGATGGCCAATAAGCCTGTGGTATGTTGTTCATCTTCATTAGTCATCAGAAAAATGTAAATCAAAATCATGGAGATACTGCTACTCACCTAATACAAATGCTAAAATAAAAATATCAAGACAGTGCAGGAACAAATAAGCATGTGAAGTGAGTGGAATTCTCATATATTGCCTGTGGGAATGCAAATGTACAGCTGTATAAATCGTTGTACAACCCAGAATTGCCCTTCCTAGATATTTACCCAAGAGAAATGAAAACTTATGGTCACATAAAAACCCATACCTGAAGGTTTATAGCGGCTTTATTCACAATTTGCCTATGCTGGAGACAATTCATATAAGTAATAAACGGACCAGCAAATTATGGCATGTCCATGTAAAGGAATACTACTTTAGCAATAAAAAGGAATCAAGGACTGATAGATGCAACACCCTGGGTGAATCTCAGGTGGATCCTGATAAATGAAAGAATTCAGACTCAGAAGACTGTATACTATATGATCCCATTTACTTGATATTCTGAAAAAGGCAAAACAGATCAGTGGTTGCCAGGGATGGAAAATAGAGGAAGAGGTTAATTGCCAAGGGGTGCAAGGACATTTTTGAAGGTCATGGAATGGTTCTGCATCTTGATTCTGGTAGCCATTACTTCATTTGTGACATGATGTGTCAAGCTCCTAGAACTGCACATCAAAAAGTGTCAATATTATTAAATGTAAATTATGTCACACTTTTAAAGAAAAGAGTATAAATACATAAAATCTAGTTGAAACTGAAAGACACAATATCTGGTTGATGGCAAAAGAAAAGAATATGCCAGACAAGAAAAACATGAATTATATAGAATGTCTCATATTTGACAGTAAATTTAAATTAGCAGTTGAAATTTCCAATTACTTTGAAAGTAAAATTAGAAGTCATCTGATTGGGTAGAGTCCATGTTCAAGTTTAAAAACTATGTAGTTATTAGCTTATTCAGCCACACAGAAATAATATGAATTATCAAGCCTCCAGGATGTAAACCCCAAAATCTTTACTCAGCAAAGGCAAATAAAAGACAAAAACATGTTGAGGACCAGTCTTCAACTGATCAAAATGTAGTAACTGTCTGTGAGCCCTTGGGAACTTCTCCTTAGTCCTGTCTGTGATTATTGCTTATTTGCCCTAAGTATTTGATACTTAAGTATTTGACAAGATGCTGACATGGCAGGTTTGCCTTTAGAACCCTATCATTCTTTTTCGTATTTCAATTGTGGTAGTTTTCATGATCCCATTGTCTTAATGCAACAGCCTGATCATTTCATGGAATTTATTTCCTGGACATGATCTTTGATTTTCTGCTCTCTTATCAAAAGTACAGAGACCTCATGTTTAGTAAACACAGCCATGCTTTTCCACAAGCTAAAGAAGTACTTCATTAGTCATCAGATTTTAAAAATAAAAATGAGAGAATCAAGGAAGTACAAACGAGCGTAACCTTGAAATACCATTTTCACATCTACTAAAATAACAACAGTAAACAAAGAAAATCATAGTCCTCAGTCTTGATGATATGATGAAAGTGGTACACTTATTTTTGCTAAAATGGCCTTGTAAGTTACTAAAATTTTTTAAAACGGAAGTATATCATGAAATCTTAAAAATGTACATTTTGATTAAATAATTCTCCATTTAAGAATTTATCCAAAGGAAGTCATTTGATGGGAACCAAATGATGCCTGACCCATATATCATCTCAGAATGAGCTAAAGTAGCATTAAAATAGAAAGCTAATTAAATGTACACCATTAGGGGAATTCGATAAAAAAGAAAAGAAAGTTGGAGGAATGCAGGTGGCGGGTACCTCTTTGGTAGCGTGACATTTAGTTTTAGTGACCTGTAGTCAGTACCTGCGTATCAACGTCTCGGCTTTCTCCCCCTCCTGCCCCGACACTGGTGCCAAGCACTGTATTACAGACTACACATTTTGTTTATTTTCTTCATTAACCGTCTGCTTTAACTGGAACAAAAGCCATCCCATAAGTGCAGGGATTTTTGCCCAACTTCTTCGCTGTTATATATATATTTTCCTTTAGTGCCTAGAGCAATTCCTTAGCAGATACTAAATAAATATTCATTAAAAAAATAACAAAACATGAATAAAAAGATAGTCAGTAAGGACTTTTTCATGGCCTGATGTTGATTCTGTTTCTGTTTTTGCTTTTTTATTCAGCCATTTGTTTATCTGTTCATTCGGCTGATTTTTTTCCAGGCCCTCCTCAGAGCTAGACATCATAATAGTTGCCAATTCATAGATCCTGGGCAGTCATGATCCTGCAGTAGCATGGAGCTTGCTCTCTGGTGGGAAAAATGGCCACTGGAACAGTGATCATGAGGGAGATGGACGGGAAGTAGAGGCCACTATAGGGATGGATACCATGGAGAGCTCTCTTCTTTAGGAATTAGTAGTGAACCTTAGGGATCAAAGACTTAAATGACCAGGAGGAGCTCACTAGGAGGGAATGTTCCAGACCTGGTGTGCACACATGTGAGGGACCAGAGCCACAGAGCATGACACTTCTGAGGACACAAGGAAGGTCAAGGGGGCTATGGCAGGTACAGGGTGGATGGTGTGTGTGTGACCAGTGCAGGGAGCACCGTGCTTGATGAGGACATGGAATGAGACAGACTGAAGTATGGAGGCCCTGGAAAGCCCTCTTCAGGACTTTGGTCTCTGTCCCAAAGGCGATAGGAAACATTTGACAAAGTGGAAATTTGAAGAGGGAAAGGATCTGATCGTATTTGAAGTTAGCAGACATGGCTGTGGACCCAGGGTTGAGCATGGGCAGGAGGTGGGTAAGATGAGAAGCAGCTGGCTCTGAGGGTAGCACAGCCCGGGCTGGCGGCCAGAAGTCCTGGGGTCTGTCCCTGTTCTGCTCCCAGCTCTTCTGCAGATAAAGGAGCTCTCTCTGCTATGTGTCTCCTGGAGTGGTGTCAGTGGGTCTCACCTTCTGCCTTCCTCATCTGACCTGGAAAAGGAGATGATCTCAATGAAAAGAAGGCCCACATTTTCTCAGCACTCAGGTGACAGCTGAGAAAGGGGCTTATTCTCACCAGCAGCCTGTCTGGAGGGAATGCGAAGATAGTTGTTGGAGTCATACTTTCAGTTTCTTGGAGCAGACATCACAGCTTGGAGGTACACACTATTAAGGGAGCTGGGCTTTCTGCCGCTTCTACTACAGAGGTTAATTTGGTGGCAGAAGCAGAGGGTCTGTGAAGAAGCTGATGCTTGCAGAATTCTTCCCTCTGTCCCACATACGCCTGGGCCCTGGAGGCCGACCCCAGGAAGGCGGACGGCCTGTGGAACGCCCCAAACAGGGGTAATGCCCACTGTCAGCTCCCCATTCTCCATTTCTAATCAGCGCCTAGCCTGCTGCGGCTTGGGGCCCAGGCTTTCAATTATTCAAGAATTGGGAAGTATTTGTTGCCTGGTGCAGGATTTGCTTTTGTTCAACAGAACAAAACCCTGGTGGGTGAGATTCAGCACCCAGGGCAGCCAGGTCTCCAGAGGCGGGTGGATTACCTATGGAGGGGCAGTTGCTGCAGGAAGAGGTCCGGTTCAAACGGCATATAGAGTGCATGGAAGAGGGGGAAAAAAACACAGCCAGAGATGAATAGAGAACATCCTGATTTTGCCTTCTGTTTGTTCAGCTAGAAAAGCAGAGCAAGCTGAAATCACAGGAATGTGAGGCTGTGGTTGAGGGGAGAGACAGCTTTGCAGGGAAGCAGCCCCAGGCAGGTGGCGAGGGCTCCAGATTCTAGCCCAGACACTAAGGCTAACGTTCCCTGGGTCTTCGGTGAAGTCATCTCCCCTCTTTGGACCATGTCTCCTCACCTGTGAAATGAGGAAGATGAATTATATTATCTCTAAGGTTCCATCACATCTCTGTCTTCCAATTTCAGGGTAATTTTTAGGTCCTGGCGCCCACTGTCGCTAGGTCCTCTGCATAGTATGGAGCCGGTGGTATTATAACCACTGCTGTTCATTGTCATCCGTCCAATCTTTCATTCTTTCTTTCAACAAACAAATATTGAACACTTGCCGTGTCCCTGGGGGAACCCTTTCAGGGGGTGCTGGACTGTGGGGCTCACATGATGCAGTCAGATTATGAAGGCAAGAGGAGCATTGCTTCTGCTTTTGCTCTCATGAGACTCTGTTAAGACTGGGTTAGTTTTAGAAGCCATGAGACCCATTCACTTTTGCACTGATTCAGTGAACAAACATTGCCTGAGTATAAACCATAAGCTAGGTGGCATGTAATGGAAAATCAGAGATAAGTCAGGTGAACGGCTTGCCCACAGATTTACATGGGCTCATTGATGAAGTTAATGTATAATAAGAAAACTGTAATGCAGAGAGATAAATGGAAGAAGAGTTTTATGTACAGGGAATTATGAGAGCACAAAAAAGCAGTACCATTGAACACTAGAGAGCCCAGGAGCCCCTCTTACAGGGCCTGGGACCTGAGCTGAGAGTTATTTTTAAACAGTTGTGTTACTTTATTCTGATGATAAAAGTTATACACACACATATATGTATATATGGCTATGTTTAATGTATATAATTATGGGATAACTGGTCATCTTAATTTTCTTTTCTGGAAGTTCTGAATTTTGTTTCATATATGCATATATGTATATGTATGTGTGTATGTGTGTGTGTGTGTGTATAACAAAATTCAGAACATCCAAGGGAAGAAAATTGATATTATCAGTTATCCCATAGTTCAGAGGTAATAACTAAAAAAGATTTAAAAAGGCATATAATTTTGCTATATATTTTTAGGAGATTGTGTGATGTTTTTTCTTCCTTTTCATTTTTTTGACAAAAGAAATCACACTGTGAATACTACTTTGTAAGTTGCATTTTCATTTGATAACATATCATTGACTTTTTATATCAATAAATAAAATTCTTCATTATTTTTAAGAGCCATATATCATATTCTATTGTATAGATGCCTTGTTATTCATTTAACTAATGCTCTATTGATAGATTTAGGTTATTCCAACTTTTCAGTATTATGAACAACACTGTGATAAACATGTTTCTCCTTAGGACAGATTCTTAGAAGCTGGATATCTAGGCCAAGGGATGTTTTAAATATTGACACACATTTCTGGTTGTAATTTAGTTTAAAAGCAGAAGTGTGTGTGTGTGTGTCCATGTGCACGCACAAGAGCATGTGTTTGCTTTAGTTAATATTGATTGAAATACTTTATTTGTGATATTAGACTAAGAACTTTACACACACCATCTGATCTAATGATTATAATATTTTAGCCCAAACCAACCACGGGTCCATAAACTCGTTATAAAAGACACTTCAAGAAAAATAATCCAGAAACACATTTTATTTGCCAATCCAAGCAACTTAGTGGTATTTGGATGCAGAAGGGTGAGCATATTACGTCCAAAAGGAATAATTGAATCTTTGTTTTAGCTTTGTTAAGATGTCAGGCATTCTATGCCATTGGCCAGAGTCCATGACCTATAAATTTAAATCCAACTGGGGAAATTGCCCAAGGAAAGTCTGTGATTGTAGCCATGATGAATAGCCAGCCCTGCAGTAATCCACTATATTTTTAGTTCTCTGTACCAGCTGATGTTGCTGAAATTTGTCTTAGAGATAGGGAAACCTAAGGGGGCACCTGGGTGGCTCCGTTGGTTAAGGGTCTGACTTTGGCTCAGGTCAGGGTCCTGGGATCAGACCCCACATCTCCTCTGGCTCTGGGCTCAACAGGGAGTCTGCCCCTCCCCCTGCTTGTGCACACACACACACACACACACTCTCTCTCTCTCTCTCTCATTCTCTCTCAGGTAAATAAATAAAATCTTAAAAAAAA